>APFE030862853.1:10119-62633 GCA_000404065.3 Pinus taeda | reverse complement strand
ACCATATTATATTATCTTGTAAAGTCATGGAGAATTTTTCACTGAATTATAAAATCTTGTAAGATCTTGGCAAATCTTTCACTAAATAATAAAACATTGTGAAGTCTAGCGAATGTTTTGTTAAAGTATGAAACCATATATGATAATAGGAAAACATATTCATTAAATTGTAATATAGTAACATACAGGTTTGGAAAAAAGAAACATAATTTTGTCTTCCTACAAACAATGTTGCAAGTTTCAGTGGTCATGTTTGTCAAGGTTCTTACTGTACACTCTTTCAAATCCTTCTATTATTTTTGATAATATTCCACAACAAAGTTCTTGTAGGTGTTGATCTTGACCATGAGTTTTGTCAAGGTAGGAGAGATTAATCTTTTCTCTACCACTTTTGTTAAGCTATCAATTTTTTTTTCTTATTCCATAGACTCCAATTGCAAGGTTATAAAAAAACACATCAACTTTGTTTACCCCAACATGCCAACAAGTAGCAAGCCCCAAATATATAATATAAGAAAGTAGTAAGTATCCCAAAGGCCTGAAGGGGATCTAATGGAAAGAAGTGATCATCGTAAAAATCCTTCCAATCAATATATAAATATATAAATGTAGATTTGTTATTATTTTAATTGGAAATTTTCAACTAAATAATAAAATTTAACTATGTCTCTCCCAGTCTAAATTGCTTATTAGCATGATTCACTACATTCATACGTCTTACATTTTTTAACCATGTTGTAACGTGTGGATTAATTTCCTTTTTGGTGCACAATATCTTCCTTTTAGGACAATATAGTGCAGTGGCCCAACCCCTACAAATCATTATGACAAACTAAGAATAATTGAGAGGATGAAAGGTTGTATAAACCAACATATTTTTCAAACAAATGATCCAACATCACTACTTTAACTTTTTCATGAAGATATCATATTGAGAACGTTTTGAAAATGGTGGGAAATCTGGGAAATAAATATCTCTCTTCTATGAGGGTGATGCGGAAAGAGTGATAAGATTTCACTGTTTTGAATTTTTTTTGTTAAATCAGAAAAACTGGAATTTTTTACTAAATTTTGTGAAGTTACTAAATGTAGCTTTAACCAGTCACCTTAAGATTTTTTTTTACAATATAATTTCCTAAGTCTATTTAATATCTTCATTATCATAAAAACCAACATACATCCATCTTAACTCCACATCTACCACTCTTAGAGGGATGAAATCTATTTATCCCTCTTAGCACTTGGTAGACCCAAAATTGAGATGGATCTAAGCTGATAGAATTTTCCCTTTAAATATTCTATTCTCACATGAATACCATGGTATTACCATGGGTTATCATAAACCTGGAGCTTAAAAACTACTATTAGTAATTTATAAAAATTAATAAAATTAGTAATTGATTATTTATTTATTTATTTTATTTTAACCAAGTTAAAATGTTTAAGTGACATTAAATTACAAGATCCATTTTTACTCTTGATCTATCAAGCCCCAAGAGGGATCAAATATTTTTTCACTCTATTCTAGTTTGCATATCCCTCTCGGGGCTTAATATATCCAGAGTAAAGATGGATCTATGATGGTTTAATTCCCCCTTTAAATAGGCTACATTCCACATGAATACCATGGGTCAATACCATGTGCCATCGTTACTTTTATTAATACTAATATTAGGGTTAATAAGGTTTTTTTGCATGGTATTAATAATAAAATGGCCCATGGTATTTGGCCCATAGGCTTCACCTAAATATAACACATTTTTTGAGTGTTCCTAAATATAAAGTGACTTATGGAGTAAATATAAAAAATGTTTTATTTATTTACCATACCTCATTTATTTATATTTTTATTAATTTACCATATCACTTTTATAAATATGGTATTTGGCACATATGGTTCACTTAAATAAAACCTCTTTTTTATATGGACTAAACATAAAAAGAGGTTTTATTTATTTACCATACCTCTAGTTTATTTATATTTTTATTTATTTACCATACCTTTGGAGTAAGTATAAAAAGAAGTTTTATTTATTTACCACACCTCCACTTTATTTATATTTTTATTTATTTACCATAACTCAACTTTATTTATATTTTTTATTTATTTTTCAAATGAATTTAACATTGCAATGTAGAAAATCGGGGGATTGTAATGGAATATAACCTCCCAAACTAGGCTAATCAGGTCAAATGAGTCTTTTCATTGTTTATCCGCCCTTTTTTTTTGGCTAAAATGAAAAAAATAATTAATTTTTAAATAAAAGTTGGGCTAAATATATGAAATGGGTGTTTGATAAAAATTTTGCCTAAACCCTTAAATTTCGCCCTTGGGCTAAAATTTGCCCCTAAAATTTACCATGCACTAGATGTAGTTGGTTCTATGGCATGATTGTTATCATGTGTTTCTTATCCTTTGGTTTCCTCATGAAGGAAATATTGTCATGATTTATCAATTAGAATATTGTTTTACATGGACCAATATACCACTATGGGAAATATTGTGTCATTTGTTGGACACAACCCTTCGCCCTATGAGAGTATCGATGCATGACTATTTGATATCCCATCACTTATAGGCTTTTTTCTTATACCCCCACCCAATCTTCCATCTATTTTTATTGTTCCTACGTGTGTTATCTCTTTAGTCACCAATGGACCCCATTAGTCACCTAATCCTTGGGTGGTGTCTTCTCCTTTGAATATAGACTTGTATGGTGAGCATATGCCACAATTAGTATAAGTAATTGCTAGTGGTCCTTATACTAACTCCTAACACTGGTCAAAAAATCCATCTCAATGTGGAATCTGAACAAGATTATTTTCCCACAATGGCCATCATTCTTCCTATTCCATGTGATTCCCTAAACAAAAAATATCCTCCTTGGCAAGTCAAATTGGAGGTCATGGATTTACTTGCTAATCCCAAGGAGACTATTCATTTTGATGCCTTTATTCTCCCTAAAAAGGAACTCATAGGGATTGGCACCATAAATTTTGAATCATGCTAGTGAGCATTTTCTAGGCTACCCATTGAAGTGCCACACTTGGACCTAAGTCAAGTCTTGGGTTCCTAATACTGAAATTTCCAATGCATTGTCTAACCCATATCCTCCAATTGACAAGTGTCTTATGCCTCGTTTACAGGGAAAAATTTAAGGATGAAAATTTGTCTTAAAGTTTAGAACCCTTAGTGAATCTTACTAGTCCCCAAATTACAAATTATAAAATGTTTGTTGATATCTTTGTAAAAATATGTATATTTCTAATAGTTTTATATATAGTCTTTATAAAACTTTGGCAATTTTTAAGGTAAAATAATTTTATACTTGAAAATTTGCGCGAACGATTTTTAGAAAAAAATGGAAATTGGCTAATCTTTTTTTTTGGAAAAACCATGGAAAATTAGCCCACTTGCAAATATTAGCCCCTAAAATTTTCCATGCTCGTTTATGTCTTGATAGTCCTTGTCAAGGATTTGTACTTGCTTAGAATATCACTCATTCTTTATTTCAATGGATCATTGCAAATAAAAATATGGTTCTAGGATTTCCTAGGGATCATCAACCTTTAGGAATAAGGAAGATCAACTCTTTGTGGAATGGTCCTATCATGGTGAGCGATATGGTACTGACAACATCCCATGAGTTCATATACAAGAAACTTTGGTGTGCCCAATAGTGGGCACAACTTGATGTGACCTAATAGATTATGTTACGCCTTGTACATATGTATTTGAGTTTTGGTTTGTTGTGCGATGCAAGATTTTTCTTTTCAATACATCCAATATGCTAATACAAAAAGACTATAAAACTCAAAAATTCAAAAGTATATGGTCTTTTTTTTACCCCATCCATGTCCTATTTCTTTCATTATGTGATTTAACCATGGGTTTGGTCTTTCTAGACTCAGTTTTTACAAGTTAGGGTGGTGTTTTTATTATAGCATCCACTAAATCCTAGGTGAATTTCCCTTGAACCTGGCATGCAGGGGTAGATCTTCCCTACAGTTTCTATTGAATTATTAACGATCATTCTCATCCACATTGTGCCTTAGGTCCAACCCCTTCAGGTTATGATATTGACCTATCTCTTTTTGCACATCTTAACTTGTTGGTAGAGCTTTCCTATATATGGATGCCCTAGTTTAGCACCTCTTTTCTATATTGGTGTTCATGTTGCACTATTATATCACCACGAAATCCATCATTTGACCTTCCATGACTTAGAATCTGAGCCTCATTTTCTCTTGTTCATCATTTTTTGGCTATACCCCAAGAGGATTCCACCCACCTTTTTCCTTATGATTGCTGCTACATATTGCCTTACTTATGCATGATAATAATCCTTGATCATGTTTCACCACATCTATCACATTGTTCTTGGGCCATCAATTTTGTTTGCTTGGTGTTCCTACTTTTGCTAGAGGGACTGTTGCAATGAGTGGTCTCCATTGCTAAACTTGTTGCTCTACTTTTCTTAGGGTGGTTCTATCAAGTTGGAACTAGTTGCTATCTTTTATGCTAATTGTTCCGCTAGGAAGATGTTTCTTAATTTCCTTCTCATCCTCATTAAACACTAAAGGGTATCAAGTATCCCTTTATCTCTTTTTTGGGCTCATTAAAACTAAATGAAAAATAAATCATCGAGCTTACTTGTCTTCTCTTTTGTGCTCATTATACTATGTAGGAGATTAAAAAGACAAAAAGAGAAGTGTAATCACTCTGTTTATTTTATACGTAAAAATGTTAGCATCAACCACATTGCCCTTGAACATGGCACTTATTCGCACCATTTTCTCATAGTTGGGTTTTAGCTTTCCTAGGAGTTGTACCATACTTATGAGTTAGTTTATGCTTCAAGCTGATTACTCTTCTAGACACTAAGGAGCATGCTTCAATGCATCCTTTGTTGTTTGATAGTATCATGTGGTGCTCATTACTCAATGCTACCAAGTCACTTTTGTGTTTTTCCTTTCTATGTTCAAGGGAGTTCTAAGCCTTAGTCATCCATCTACGGTCCTTAGTGATCTTTTGTGTCAGCCATCCATGTGTTAGTTTTACTATATAGCTTCATCCATTCACATCACCTCTAAGTTAGCTCCATGTCAATTTATGGGGGATACATTAAGTCCCTCCTTTGAGGGATCTTCTCCTATTGACTTCATCTCATTATCTAGGAGTTTGATCTAGGAACTAGTAGTACCCTCGAGCTTGTAGACCTCATTGGCAAGGTTCCTTACAATCGACAATAGTTTTACCTTCTTGAATCCTTATTGGTTGAGTTTGTAAGTGTTCGATTCATCTCATTTATTCACTCTTCATGGATTGTGCTAGGTACCTTGGGGTAAATTTTCATCATTAGTGGGCCCCCTCACATATGTTAATGGTATACCTTAATGATCAATAATTAGATGGTTTCTACCATGCTCAACATTATTTCATCTCTTTACATGTTGTAGATTTGTACCATTGGGGTTGAGTAGAAGCTCTTGGTATAAGGACATCTCACTATTATATGGCACCCTCCGCATGTTGCATTGGAATTATGTCTCATTTTCTGTACTTGGAGGACTATTCTAGGGAACCTCTCTTATATGTTTCCATATTCCTATAGATGTATACTATGCCATAGATCCACATTGTATTTGTTGGTCTCTATGATCTTTTCATTTCCCACATGAATCCATTGTGTATATCTTATAGAAAAATGTCGTAGATTCACAAGCTCATGCAATGTACTAAAGAAAAAGACAAGAATCTACTTCTACTTTCAACCAACGGAAGCCAATAGATCGATGAAAATAGTAATCGACAAGAGGAAGGCAAATCAATGCCACATAACACAATAAGTTTTCTTGGGGAAATCCACATCTCAAAACCCCACTATATGTATTGCATTAATTAGAAATCCAAAATGATAATACAATGCTTGTTATCTCAAGAACAATCCCAGCACTCAGTAAAATCAATCTCCAACTCACAAGAAAACTCTTGGCCAACAATTAGCCAATTCTGCCGCTCTCCAAGTCCCTATTTCTTTACACAATTCCTATGGATGATTAGCCCATATTAAAAGGGAAACCAGTGCATCTGTGAAATCCCTTCTAGGTTTAGTTCTTGATTGCATGCACCATCTATACAACTCAAAAAATTATATAACTAATAGTACACTATCCCTACACTCAAGTCTCAACTGGGTCTTTCTCATAATTGGCATGCATGAGTTTCTGATGAGGGAATCTTTAGTTAACTAGAGTAGCACTAGTTAATGTATTAGTGCACAAACTGACTGTTAACTCACTATTAGTTCCTCAAATAATTTGGAACTAATTTAACCGAACTTAGCGCAGGAAACTGAGTTATCTAATGACAACCCACAATTAAGTCATCCTAGACAACTATAATATAGGGAGAATATATACATGATTTCATAAAGACTTCCAACTCGAAATTACTAAGTTAACTAATTCAACTCACCCTAGTTAACTTTTACAAGTTGCTATGAGAATAGAATTCGATTTTAATTCTCAGTTTAATTCAAGGAAAAATTAAACTGGAATTTATGGATTCTATTTTTATCATTTCTTGTTGTTATTTTCAACACTCCCTCTCAATAAGAAAAAGAATTCAACTTGATCCTAATCTTGAACCTTTGGAATGTTTTGCATGCAACACTTCTCTCTAGTGTTGTTTCTCCAACAACTCCAGAAGCGAAAAACATCAAAACTGAATCAGAATGATGCCTCTATCATCAAAGTCTTTGAATATTATTTCCTTTGTCGACTGAAAACTATTGCCTCTGTCAATTGAGTCAGAATGATGCCTCTATCATCAAAGTCTCTAACTGCTATTGCGCTTCTATTGACTCTGCCTTTTTGCACTGTCATCAACCTTTCTTTGGGCTTCTTCAGTATCTGACTGCTCTAGCCTTTGTCACTTTGATCTCTAACTACATCAATCCCTCTAATTCTTCCCACTACTATGTACTTTGGGCTCCCACAGCAAGGTAAGATCCATGAGATAAAACCTCTCAATGGACATTGCCCAATTTCATCCCTCTTGGGACTATCACTTCTCATTGCACCATCTCACACCTGGAGGTATGTCTGCATGCGATCCCTCTACCCACTTGGCTCAAAATTTCTCCCTACTAGAGGTCTCTACATGAGTGGATGATTCCACTCGGTCTCCTTTTGATTTCTCCAATTATGGATGCTCCACAATTGCTTGAGACTTCTTCTTCTCGACTTGAGTGGAACTCTCCACTTGATCTCCTCTCGGCTTCTCTAGTTGTGGCTGCTCCACAACTTCCTAAAGCTGATTCAAAGGCTTCTTCTAGGGTTGCACGTTGAGAGGTAATTTACTCTCCCTCTGAACCACCAAGTCTCTAACCTTTACCTTACTCCTCAAGGCTTTGCATGCATCTTGAACCTCAAGAGAATATAGATTCTTGACCTGCGCACTAATCTGTTTCACTTGTCCTGTGGCGATGTGTCTAAGGAAAACCTTTCCCTTACTAAAAACTACATCATAGCCATAGTCTTCCAATACCATGACTAAAACAAGATTCTTCCTTAGTCCTGGAACATACATCACATCTATGATCGTGAGAGGGGAGCCAAAATCCCTCTAAAAGGTAACCATATTGATCCCGATAGCACTATACCTCTTGTCATCTCCAAAATCTATGCTTTTCTTGAGATATTTCTCCTCGAAATCACTAAAGAGATCTCTATTCCCCATCAGATGGAATGAGGCACCGCTGTCAAGATACTACATGCCTCCCATGACCGTGTTGGTAATGCATGCAATGAGAGTGAAATCAAGTTTGAATTGTGAAGCTAGAGCTTCACCTGCTGCTGCTACTATCGGATCCTTCTTGCTCACTTTCTTCTATGGGTAGTTCTTGGCATAGTGCATGTGCTTATGATAGTGAAAACACTTGACTTTCGTCAAGTCCATCTTTTTTCCACCCTCCTCTCCTTGGGACTTCTTTCCCTTGGCCTTCTTTGCCTTACTCATTAAGGAAAAATCCTCTTCCACTTCCTTGGAAGAGGTCCCATCTCTAGTGTTCCTCCCTATCTCCTCTTACATCAATTCCGACCATAGTCGTTCCCAATCTAGAAGCTTCTCCAGACCATTGACAAAGTCATGATAACTATGCCAACCCTTTGGGAGTGCTAGAAGAGCAAGAATCACCATATCATCCTCCGCAACAATGATTCTAAAACTTCCAAGCTCATCCCAACAATGAGTGAACTTGGTCAAGTAATTTGGAATTGAGTCACTTGCCTCCATCTTGATTTCAGTGCCAACTTCCTATGGTCACTACTATTCTGGGAAAGGTCCTTCAATGCTTTCCACATAGAATGTGGAGTTTCCTTCCCATGGAGACTCGAGAGAATGTGGTCTCAAACCTCAAGGATTATCCACCCCGCCCTTGCCACACACTTCTTCGATTAGCCAAATTTTGAGCATCCGATGTTGGTGGCTTAGGAATGTCTTGATCAATGAATTTCATCAAGCCATTTTCCTCTAACATGGAATCCATCCTGTCCTTCTAAGATATATAATTTGAGTTGCCATCCAAGGCATACTCAAGCCACAAACCGTAGAATGCCATCTGTTGATCCTGAAATATGTATTGCAAATTCGAATTTCATCTGTAACCCAAAAATCAAAACTTCAAAATATGCTCTCATATACTGTTCTCAGCTCTAATACCATGTAGAAAAATCATATATATTCAAAAGCTCATGCAATGTAATAAATAAAAAGACAAGAATCTACTTCTACTTTCAACTAGTGGAAGCCAATAGATCGATGAAAACAGTAATTGATAAGAGGGAGAAAAATCAATGACACATAACATAATAAGTTTTCCTAGGGAAAGCCACAACCAAAAAACCCACTATCTATATTGCATTAATTAGAAATCCAAGTTGATAATACAATGCTTTTTCTCTCAAGGACAATCCCATCACTCAGGAAAATCAATCTCCAACTCAAAAGAAAACTCTTGGCCCACACTTATCCAATTTTGCAGCTCTCCAAGTCTCAACTTCCTTGCGCAATTCCTATGGTTGATTAGCCCATCTTAAAGGGAAACCAATGCATCCAAAATTGTGCAATCCCTTCTAGGTTTAGTTCCTAACTACATGGACCATCTATACAACTTAGAAAATTAAATTGATAGTACATTGTCCCTGCACTCTAGTCTCAACTGGGTCTTTGTCGAAATCGACATGAATGAGTTTCTGATGAGGGAATCTTTAGTTAACTGGAGTAGCACTAGTTAATGCATTAGTGCACCAACTAACTGTTAAATTACTATTAGTTCCTCAAATAGTTTGGAACTAATTTAACTTAACTTAACTCAATAAATTGAGTTATCTAATTACAACTCACAATTAACTCATCCTGGAGCCCTATAATATTGGGAGAACATATACATGACTTCAGAAAGACTTCCAACTCAAAATTCCAAAGTTAACTAAGTCAACTCACTATGGTTAACTATTACAATTTTCTACGAGAATAGAATTTGATTTTAATTCTCAATTTAATTCAACGACAAATTAAATTGGAATTTATGGATTCTAATTTTATCATTTCTTGTGATTATTTTCAACATCCCTTGTCCATGTCATAGTATTTCATGTCATGGATCCGGAGTGTATAGTCGAGAGCCATGTTCAGTTTATCTTTATGCTAAGCATGGGTATGCCCAACTCAGGGATAATAATATTATAATTAATGTTGTGTCCTTCATCTTTTAGTTAGTTTTGAGTAGAAAGTGGTTGTGGAAATAAGAAAGTAAGAGATGGAAATAGAATGGCTAGATCGATAAGAAATAAGCGTCAGAAAGAAGAATGTGGGAAGCTAAAAAAGGATAGATGGACTAAGCAATTACCTTGGAAATTTCCAAGAGAGCATGAAAGAAGGGTTGACAACATCAAGAGACTGTGAGTTAGAACTAATCTTGTCAAAGAATAGATAGAATTTATAATTTCAAGTCATGGGAGTTAAGCTTGATGGTATCAAGAGAGGATTTCTTGACAGCGTCAATAGGACAAATCTATAAAAGATGATGCAAGGCGAGTTGCACAAAGAAACAAAAGAGGAAAAAGGAGGCTGACATGCTACCAAAATTTAGATTCGTTTTGTGATCATATATCCTTTTATTGTCACTGAGGCTTTGGTGGATTGATGTCTTAAATATATAGTTGTAACACTACAAATTTATGATTATATCCTTGTTTGGCCTGGTATTAATAAAATGTGACTATTTGCAGGGAGATTCACAATGCAGTGTGAATGTATATGTGTGACATGTATCTGCTTAAAATTCTTATTTGAGTTCATGAGTAATACCTCTTTGGTTCACTCTGTAATGGTTTAATGGTTGTTATTTTATACAAATTGTAAATGAATTCACTAACATTCTAAAACCTTGACAATACACTCAAGCCCTAGCTACACTACGAATGAGACCTTCTTCCCTTGTGGAGGATTGGTAATGCTAGCACAAGCTAGACTATAGTGGAACCCTTTTAATGGCCCCATAAAAAGAACCTTGGTCTTTGCAATACTTTTCACCAACAAATAGTTTCGTTTCTGGGGCACTGAAATTTAACAAGGGGTTTTCTGATAATGATGTGTATGATTTTAAAGAGTAGTATTCAAGAATGGTGGGAGAAAAAGTCTAATATTTTCATTATTCAACAAGTGGATCTATGACAAAATAACCCTAATTGGCTTTGCAAAGATATTTTTTTCTATAAGCTTGCTAGTAACCAGTACGAGATATTTTTGGCTGAGCTCCCTAAAAAATTATATCAGTGGTTGCGGTGGTTGTGGGATTCCTTAAGAGATCGGAGTGTTGGTCAGATCTATTGAAACTAGACTCCATAAAATATAGCTACATTACACCATAGAGACCATGAGCTTACCAAAGCTATATATTTTTGGGTGCAAGCTACCTTGGAGGGGTACATTATAGAATTTGTTGCAGTAAACCATTAGTCATTTTTGAAAGAAGAATCAATTTTTAGATTTGGGTTAAGAGGATGGTTGTTGAAGGAAATCTAATTTTGGATCAATATATTATGGGTGGAAGAAAGATTACTACCATTTCCTTCAACTAATGTAGTAGCCTAAAAGCATCACACGATGGGGAGGATATTGGGGGAGATAATGATATGTTGTAGAATGTCAGAATGCAAGATATTTCAAAGTAGTCAGAAGGACACATTCTAAAGAATGGAGGGAGATTCAAAGGAGATGAGAACAGTTGAGGAAGATATAAGAAATGTTGGCCAACCTATAGTTGTGGAATAAAGGATTGAGAGGAGATGAGAGATCTATCAAAGAAAGAGAAGCTAGAGGAGGTGAAATAGGAGAAAAGAGTCGAGGTGATGATGTCCACCAAGAATAAGGTGAAGCCCCCACATTGGACCTGAAGATCATGGTGATGGCCCCAATACCAATCTAGATGAAGATATGTATTTTTTGATGCACAAATTATTCCAAGAAGACAATGCTTCCCTTGAAGTCAGTTTTTCATAAGATAGCAACATGTTGGTTCTCCTCCATCCCTTACCCTTGTGCTTTATCAAAGTCTGGTAAGGTTCTTTTTCAACATTGTTAAGAGTTTGAATTTTTATAAAAGAGATATAGTTGATAGTTATTCTAGTAGTAGTCAGCAGAATTTAGGGAATATTTCTTAACCTGGTCAAAGAGGGCTTGTTTTCATTTTTCCTAGTTCTAGTCTAATGGTTGATAATATAGCAGATTCCTTCACCTAGTACCCTGAGTTTTGGGGCTGAGGGGATGAAGATGTTGAGAAACAATGGTATTTATGTGAGGCCATATGGAGGTCCATAACAAACCTGGATGAAACTAAGTTAGTTGAATTTCAAACTACATTATGGGGAAGAGCCCTTAAATAGTACATGAAGTTTACACCATCCATTCAATATCTCATTGTGGATATATTAAGAGCAGAGTTTATTAAGGAATTTCAATTTCCACAAAATGATTAGTAGGGTCTGACTAAGTTATGGGATATGGCTTGTTGGGGCCTGACCCAAGTTCGGAGGTGATTTAGCCAAAAAAATCCCCGTACTACTGGCCTTTTCGGCAATAGTACGTAGAGCACAGACTGAGGTCTCACTCGGAGTAGTGTGGGAGGGTGCTAGAACCAAGTTTCCGCACCCTGGGGATGTCTGATGGGTTCAAGTGGTCCGAGGTTTGATCTTATGTGCATGTCACTATGCACACTTACCTGTACCTCACAATCTGAGAGGTTGCCTTTGCGCAGCCCTACTCAGGGACCGAATAGTGTTATTACCCAAGTCCTTACTAGTAACCCAATATTAGTTGATTACCTTATCTTATTTGTACGCTTTCAATTATACTTAACAATATTCACAATTCATATAAGTGCGCGTACTAAATAAATAGTATAATTGCAAATGACATCAAACCTGTAATAACAAAACATTTCTTTATTAATCTCTTCTCTAGTTACAGACTCAATTCTACCCTACGCACTCAACTACAGACTCTACTAGACCTCTGTGCACTCAACTGTAGAGCCTCTTCCTACTAATATGACCCAAAATACACTTTGACACTTGCTCTGTACTTCAATCTCACACTTCGCTCTTACTTCCTTACTGCCTTTTACACTTAGATCTTCACTCTATTTATACAATCCCATGGTCCAAGGACCATGGGTAGGCTAACATTACATTCAAACTTAGGGAGGATAGCCCTATGGCTCTAACATACATTTAACGCCCGCAATTCGTGGAGCTTTACAATAATATCACTTAAAACTTGGGCTTTGAGCCCCAAAACATGTTGTGGGGGGATTGCATGCCCAACAATAAGAAATTACTTAATAAACCACATTTTTTAAGTTATTTCTGGTTGAACCCATGAAGAATAATTAAATAAATCATTATCTATTTAATTATCTTCTAGGAATAATTAATTAAACCATTGTTTAACTAATATTCCTTGTCATATTTGACCCAATCATGAGAAATAATTAGATAAATCAATATTTATCTCATTGTTCTCAAGGAATAATTAATTAATCATTATTTAGTTATTATTCCTTGTCAAGTTTGACTAAATCCTCTAGGAATACTTAAACAAAACATTATTTGTTTGTTATTCCTTAACCACATTCCTTAAGATGATAAATAAATCATTTATTTATTTATTGTTTCTAAATAAAAGTATTTAACCAATTTAAATACTTTTTCATTTCAACTGAATATAATAAAATATTCCAAATAGTTAATTCTAGAATTTGGTTAATATATTTTATTATTTTCCATTATTTGAGAATAACCTAATATTTTTTTATAAATTGGAGGGTTTTACATCCATTCTTCAGTTTGGATCATTTTAATTGTTGCAATCACTGTTGTAACTTTGATTATAATCACTATTGCTTACCATTTGATTTTTCCATTTCAATTCACATTGAGCTCAAACATTTTTTGTTGGGTTTACACACTATAGAGAAGAGAGACTCTATAGAGTTGAATACATTGAGGATAGCCAAGAGCCCATCCCAAGAGGGGGATTGGTAACATCATTCGTTCCCTTCAGAGGTGTCATATAATAAAATATATTCTTTATATATGGTTTCCATTGAGTTATTGCAGTTATTTTCACTTAATTTCTTATTTCATCTTGTTTTTTAACTATTTCTATTGCATAGATCAAGACTTTGACAGGTTTTGTTTATATCATTTGTTGTAGATCCATACGGTTTTAGAGCCATTTTCACTGTTAAGGTTGTTTGTCATCCCTAGTCTAAAGTGGTTTTTTTCATACACTCTCGATAAGAATACCATATAACACCTGATAATCACTTGTATTGTGAGTGGAGCTCTTATGGCACTCACACCTATAGGTTTTAACCCCGTACAGAAATAACCTGCATACAAATTCTAAAACACAGAAAATAAACAATGTGAGACCATAACACATAAAACAAATATACACAGATATTTTCCCCTGGATCCCAAAACCGGGACTACCAACTCGATTTTTCATTATTCTCCTTTCAATGTTACAATACATATTTATACATGCTGAAGCATCCAATACCATGGACCGAAAACCATTGCGATCAAAACCATGTGTGAAAAACATGCACAAAACCATAGGTAGGTTCGGCCAACCTAATATAGGGTCCAAAACCAAAATTTTCCGGGGCACCGCCTCGAACCCCATAAAGGGGGTTACCTGCACCCCTCAAGCCCCCTGTGACTCCCCCCGCCTATGTAATCGGTGTAACGAAGGGGGGCCTCCAACCCCCTTCTAACCTCACAGTTAATTACGTGGGCTAGTTATTGAAAGAATATAACACAACACAACATTCTCCCACTTGTTGTTTTCTTTCCATAGGGGCCACAAGAGAGCTTAGTCATTTATCCAGCCCTGCAATGCCAATTGTTTCTCTACACCAAGAGAACTTCTCAGAGCTCACAAATTTTGTCAATGCATCTACAGTATTCTTCAAAGTGTCCACCTTTACCAGCAACACCCTTTTGTCTTCTATCATATGCCTCACAAAGTGATATTGAACATCAATGTGCTTTGTATTTGAATGATATGCAGGGTTCTTTTCCAAGAAAATTGCACTTTGATTGTCACAAACTATCCTTATAGCTCCTTGTACTAACGCCATACTTGAACACAATATTTGCAACCAACCTGCTTCTTTGCTTGCATGAGTGGTTGCCATGTATTCTACCTCTGTAGTTGATAGTGCCACTGCAAATTGTTTCTTGCTCATCCAAATGAGTGCACCTCCAAATAGGTTAAACACATACCCACTTTTAGATCTTCTCTGATCCAGATCTCTAGCCCAGTCTGCATCAACAAAGCCACAAATATCCAACAATCTGTCCAATCCTATTCTTCCTTGGCAGCACAAACCATAATTACTAGTGCCACACAAATACCTGAAAACCCGCTTCACTGTTATCTTGTGCTCCTTCCCTGGTTTTGACATAAACCTACTCAATACTCCCACAGCAAGTGAAATGTATGGTCTAGTACAAACCATTTCATACATTAGGATACTGACTACACTTTCATATGGAACACGAGACATGTCCTCTTCCCCTTCTTATGTCTTGGGGCAGTGTTCATCAGATAACTTTACACCTACTGGAATAGGAACCTTCACCGGTTTACTATCTTGCATATTAAACCTCTGTAATAATGTCTTGACATACTTCCTCTGGTTTAACCCGAGCTTCCTCTTTGCCTGATCTCTTTTAATTTCCATGCCAAAAATATAGTTTGCAACACTAAGATCTTTCATGTCGAATTTAGAGTACAAATGGGTCTTCAAATCTTGGATAATTTCATTGTCATTTCCAACTAGCAACATATCATCCACATACAAGACCAGATAAACAACACGATCACCAATTAATTTAAAATACACACAGTGATCTTCTTTGCTTCTAGTGAATCCAAGTCCCCGTATAAATGTATCAAATTTTTGGTACCACATCCTTGGTGACTGTTTTAACCCATACAAGACTTATTTAACTTGCATACCAGTTATTTTTTACCCTTCAATGCAAATCCTTCAGGTTGCTTCATGTAGATCTCCTCTTCCAGATCCCCATGAAGAAATGTTGTCTTCACATCCATCTAATCTACCTCAAAATCAAAAGCAGCAAGAACAGATAAAAGTAATCTAGTAAAAGTTACCTTGGAAACAGGAGAAAAAATATCACCAAAACCAATTCCCAACACCCAAGAAAAACCTTTTGCTACGAACCAAGCTTTGTATTTCTTCACCTCTCCTTCTACATTTTTCTTCTTCTTGAACACTCATTTGCTACCAATGGGTTTCCTTCCAGCCGGCAACTCCACCAAATCCCAAGCCTCATTTTTGTGCAAAGATGCCATTTCATCAACCATGGCCTCTTTCTAGAGTTTTCCATCCTCTGAATCTACTGCTTCCTTCACAGTTCAGGGATGATCATGAGTAATAGATAAAGCAAAATTTCAACAGAAAGTAGATGGACTATACCTTTCTGGTTGCCTTCTTTCTCGAACTGATGTTCTCACACCCATATTTTGTGGCTCTTCATCTTCTAATTCCTCCTCTATTGTAGAGTCTGATTCTTCCTTATTTAGCTCAAACTCTATCTTCTCAGGTTCCTTTGGTTGGACTTCATGTTTAATAACATCTTCCACCTCTTTGAACACCACATCTTGGCTATACACAACCTTCCTTGTTACTGGCTTCCAAATCTTATAACGCTTTAAACCATCCTTATACCCAATAAAGATGCACTTTTCAAATTTACTATCCAACTTGGTTCATTTCTCCTCTGGAACATGTACATATGTATCACATCCATATACCCTCATATGCGAAAGAGAGGGTTTCTTAGCAATACATATCTCTTGTGGAGTCTTATCCTCCAATGCTGATGAAGGTGATATGTTGACTAGGTAACATGCTATCTCCACTGCCTCTGCCCAAAATTCCTATCCTAACCTGACACCACTAAGCATGCTTCTTACCCTTTCCATCAACATCTTGTTCATTCATTTTGCAACTCCATTTTTCTCAGGTGTGTATCGAGTAGTCTTCTGCTATGCTATATCACACTTACAAAATTCCTCAAATTCCTTACTGCAAAACTCTCCACCGTTATCTGACTTCAACATCTTTATCTTCTTCTCTATCTGGTTTTCCACTAGAGCCTTAAATTCTTTAAACCTGTCAAAGACTTTAGATTTATTCTTAAGGAAATATATCCATCTATTCCTTGAGAAGTAATATATAAATGATAGATAGTACATAGACTTACCCAGTGATGGAAGCTTCACAGGTCCAAACACATCAATGTGCACAATATCTAATATCTGTTTCGCCCTCTTACAACTAGAGGGGAAACTCACCTTATTCTAATTCCCATATACACAATTTTCACAGAAATGAAAATCCAGATAGCTATTACTCATACCTTCTGCCATACCTTTACAATGAAGTATTCGAAGGCCCTTCTGTCCAATATGTCTGAGCCTTTAATGCCACAACATGGTCTTCTCTGCAGAGACCACTAGATTTTTTGCTCCACTTTCAGGAACCACAGAATTGTTGCACCCATCAAAAACAGTGCTACCTTATAGCTTGTATAGAGTTCCAATCCAAACTCCCCACATCAATACCAGTGCTCCCCAAACCATCTTGTAGGTATCCTTCTCAAACACTATTTTTACACCTGCATCATTGAGCTTGATTATAGAAATCAAATTTCTAGCCAATGCAGGAATATGCAGAACACCGGGAAGTGTTCTAACCCTTCCACCTTGCAACTTCAACTTTACTTTTCCAAAACCAATGATTATAGCCTTCTTGTCATCCCCCAAGAAGACATCACCACCATCATATTTCTCATCCTTGCATAACCACTATCTATGGGGAGTGAAGTGAAAGGATGAACCTGAGTCAATCAACCATGCCTCATGATCTACATGTGCACTTGAAGAAGCCAAGTACACATCCCCACCTTTGTCTGAGGTGGTTTTCGCCTCTGTAGAAGGAACATCACCGGATCCCTTTCCTTTGTCAGGGGCTTTAGATTTATAGTCCCTTTTGTAGTGCCCTTCCTTTCCGCATTTCCAGCAAACCACCTTTACAGGTTTTCCTAGAGATTTAGATCTCCCTCTAGATTTAGATCTCCCACTCAATGACTTATTTTTGTTTCTGTTCTAGGACCATCCTCATATAGACAAGGCATCACCATTCTGGCTCTCCATATTTTTCCATCTCATCTCCTTTGTCAGCAAGGATGAGACTATTTCATCAAACTGCAAGGTAGTTGCATTGCTACCGATAGCAATAACCAAACTATCCCACAAATCTGGTAGAGAACACAACAAACTGATGCACTTATTTTCATTTGAAATGTTAATATCAACAGATAATAACTGACTTACCACAATATTAAATGCATTCATATGCTCTGTCATCGAGTCTCCATCTTTCATCCTCAGGTTACACAACTTTTTCCGTAGGAATAGTTTATTCACCAAAGACTTAGATTGGTAAAAAGTCCCTAACTTGTCCCACAAATCCTTCAATGTAGCTTCCGCTAATACATTCAACAACACTGAATCTGAGACACACAATTGTATTGTGCTCTTTGCCTTCCTATCCAACTTCTTCCATTCTTCATTAGACACTCCCGGTGGTTTAGTACCTAGATCTACCGTGATCAACTGATCTTTATCCACCAACAGATCCTCCATATTGAGTTTCAACAACTCAAAACTCTGACCATTAGATTTCTTGATCTCTATCTTTCCACTGCTTGTCATCTTCTTTCACCACCAGAATCGATCCCGCAGATCTCCCACTAAACAAGGTCTACCAGAGGCCCGAGTGAAGCCCCTTAGCAGCAAAGGCGCCCCCTTGAAGCCAAAACAACTCTGATACCAAATATAGGTTTTAACCCCCTACATTAATTACCTGCATATGAATTCTAAAACACAGAAAATAAACAATGTGAGAGCATAACACATAAAACTCATATACGCAGAGATTTTCCCCTGGATCACAAACCAGGACTACCAACATGATTTTTCATTATGTTCCTTTCAATGTTACAATACATATTTATACATGCCGAAGCATCCAATACCATGGACCAAAAACCATCGCATCCAAAAGCATGGACCGAAAACCATTGCGTCCAAAACTATGTGTAAAAAACATGCACAAAATCATAGGTAGGTCCGCCCAACCTAATATAGGGTCCAAAACCAAAAATTTTCGGGGCACTGCCCTAGACCCCATAGAGTGGGGTTACCTGCACCACTCAAACCCCTTATGCCTTCCCCCATTATGCAATCGATGCAACGAAGGGCCTGCTCCTCCCCCTTCTAGACCCCCGGTTAACTACATGGGCTAGTCGTGGAAAGAATATAACACAACCCAACAACACCATTTTCATGTGTCCTTCTTCATCTTTGTGGTGTTTTTCTTTACTCATGGATTCAATGGGCTATCATCAGTTGCCCCACATTGGCTTGGTCCTTTGTTCTATGGTTTGGGGGCACCTTCTCCTTGCTTTGGATTTGCAGATCCAAAGTCCCACTTCTTTTGTTTAAACTTCTACTCAATCTTGATAGTGTACCAATATCTCATGCCGAGGAGGAAATGTCTAGGAACTCCAACTCATCCTTGATGTACTTGCATAGACATTTGCATTACATGAGTACCAAATTCCACTTAGTATCCTTGATACCCAACTTCGTGCGAAGGGTATGGAAAATATTTGTGAACTCTTGCAAATCTTGGTCCCTTCCCTGCCATAGCGTGGTCCACTTGATGTCTTTGTCTTCATAGCTCCCGACAGGGTAATATTGTTCCTTGATGGCCTCTTGGAAAGAATTCTGACTACGTGCAGCTGAAAACAGCAAAGATTCATCCTCGTCCTTTTGTTCATAGTAGGTTTCCCACCAGTCCTTGACGTGTCGGGTAGCTTTGAGAAGTGAAAAAGTAATACTTTCCTAATTGGAAAAGTCATGAACTAAAAAATATCCTTCTAACAGATTTAGACATTTATCTACGGCATCGGCATCTATCAGGCCTTCTAATATGGGATTATTGAAGTTAAATTGCACCTTAAAAGGAGTGGCACCTCCAAAGTGGTTGCTAGATAAAGATATATCGCCTATATGTAGTTGTCGAAGGATCTAGGCAAAGTTATAAATCATCGCATCCCTCTATTGATCAAGGGCTTCCTCGAACAAAATTTTGGAAGGATCTCCTACCCCCTCATCTTTATTTTTTTCCGCCAAGGGAGGTCATCAGGTTTTGTGAGGCTGATATTGCAATAGTTCATCCATATCAAGCCCTAACTCCTTATGCCTTGACCTCGTTGGGGATATGCAAAGAAAAATAGAGAAAGAGTAGACCGGTTTAATACCACTGATCCAAACTTAAACATGAATGAAACAAGGTATATATATAACTGTAAACACAAAGATGCACTAGAAAAGTATTGAACTATGCTTACAAACAGAATGGAAATAAGATAGCTCGAGCGATGGTAGCTTATTTCTAAGAAGAGATGCGGAAGCTATGATGAGCCTCATAAATTGGTAATTATATGGGCTCATTTTACCTCCTAGCCTAGTAAAATCAACCATTCTCTTAGCTTATTGTATGATTTTTTGATTATATTTATGCTTATAGAGTGAGTTGAGTTAGTTATGATGACATGTGGGCTAAAATGTATTTAATACATATTATTGATGGACTTCGAGGTCAAAGTCAAGGATGTAGTGGTCAAATGGCAGCACTAATTTAAGTAGATATAGGAGAGGACTTATAGGATGGAATCCCCCTCATTTATTACTCCTCACTTTGAATTGCCCTTCATTTAGCTTAGAATACAAGCAGCTAAATCATGCACTAGAAGGCAACTGAGCAAGTGGAAGATGATTGAGAGTTATCTCGATTTTTGGGAGCAAAGCCTCCACGATTTTAAGGAAGATGTTGGTAGCTTCAGATGTATAAGTAGAGAGGCCTAGGGCCTAACTAGGGTCAGATTTTTTGCTTATGTAAACTCTGCTCAAATTTCGAGCTTATTATTCTGTGATAGCTTCATGTAGTCTTGCTATGTTTTGATAACGAAGATGGAATCCTTTTTGAGCTAGCACTGAGTTACCTCAGAGGGCTGAAGCTCTTGGGTTAGGGTCCAATCCAAGCAGCCAAGCTCCTCTTTACTTGTATTTGTATGATTTTCTTCAATTGCAGATTAGTTTGTTGTTAGATGTATTTCTTGTATGGTTAAGAATAGGTTGCTTTTGATCATTTAGTAGTTTTCTTGAATTTTTTCTTTCTGTCGTAGGTTAAGCAGTGATTATAAAAGATTCAAAAGGCTAGAAATAATCCCTTGGCCTCTCTTCCTCGCTCTGGGACCATGATTTGAGGAAAAGACTCTCTTGCTGCCCCAAAATACAAATTTTCCTCATTCATAGGACTTCTAGTGTTTGCAGCTCTTTAGTAGGTTAATAGTCCAGTTTTGTTTTGCTTAAGATCTCCTTTATCATGTTAATTTCATGATTTGCAATAGTCCTCTTTCATGCTTTCCTTTCCTACATCATTTCTCAGCATTTCCTTTCATAGATCATAGTTTAGACCATTTAATGCAAAACTCTGTTTTTCTAAATGCACTCATTTCATTTGTTGCTTGATTTTCTTGGTTGAATGTTAGTTCCTTTGCAGAAGATCTCTTCCAGTAGTATGCCATCTTATCATCAATCACATCTTCCATATAATCCATGCCCTGCAAGTCTCATAAACCTCACCTCAATTATGTCGTAGTTTCCTTCATTTTATCATAGAACTTCTTCCTCTCTCCTTGAGAAAAACCAATCATCTCTCTCTCCTGGTGATTCATGGTAGACCTTAGGCACCCTAACACCTCATTCCAACCTTCATCCACCTTTTCCACCCACTCTCACACCCTCAAAACAATGGAAATTTCTCTTGGCCTCCTCCTGTAGTTACCATGTTTTCCTCCTGTAGTTTTCATGTGTCCTCCTATAGTTTTTCCTATAATCCTTCTTTTGAAGGATGAGTGTGGGAAAAACCTCTAGAAGGCCACCTAAGAACTCCTAGGACCCATCCACACCATCCTATGCCATCCCAAGCTCCAAAACCACCCTCTAATGCCACCTGTTCGTCACACACGATAAATTAGATGCATGTCAAATTCACATAAAAGCACATAAAAATCCAAATATATGTTTTTTTCTTATTTACTTCCAGAAATAGCATGGTTAGATTTTTTCTACTTTCTTGATTAGGTAATGGCATTTATTTCATGGTTTTCATAGTGTTTTTGGAAAAAGTAGAATTAGCTTGTTAATAAGGGTTTACTCAGTCTTACTTTACATTACAGTCCTTTTCCTTTCTGCAATTAGAATAGCTTCTATAGAGTAATCTTTCTTTCTTTCATCACACAGAGAGCTTCTTCTGAGATCTATAGAAGTTGGCTTGAGGTCCTAGTGATCTTACACTAGCTGACCAAGTGACAAAGTGCAGTGAGAACTAGTGCTTGTGCATATAGCATCGACGCTTCCAAGTTTGTTATGAAGTATTGGATTGATAAAAGTAAAGTTGGAAGCATAGGAGTTGCAACATTCTTGCTGCAATACTGGTGCTCATCACTCTTTGGCATCATTTCCAAGGAATTATCAGAGTATTCTGTGATTACTTCTTTCTTCTATTTCCTATTGCAACAATCTGCTAATAGTTTATTTAAGCTAAAGTAGAGTACTCATTCTTTTTCTTTCAGTTTTGCATTTCCTTTCTTTCTTTTTCAATTCTGCAAATTTCCAATCAGCAAGTTTATTTCAGCTAGTTGCAATTTGTGTTGTTCAATCACAATTTCAGTCTCTGCAGGTACTTTCAGTGTGGGGAAAAGGAAAGAAAAACTAACCAAAAGGATTTCATTTCATGCCTTGTAGGAATAGAGATAACTTAGGAAAATATTTTCCCAACACCCCCACTGCTTCACACAGCCAACCATCTCTCTTCTTTGGTGGCTGCATTCAAGAAGAACCCTTAGGTGAACAAACAGAAATATTTGAAGAAACTATAGAGAAAGAAGAAGAAGAAAACACTCCTCCTAAGCTAATGGCTGAAAACAAAAATGCTAGGGGAAATGGAGAGAGAATAGAGGGTACCTTCCCCATTCAGGATACCAATGGGGACACCAAAATGAAGAATATAAGTCCTTCAGCCCTACCTCACTTCCATGGTGTGACTACAAAATATCCTGACACCTTCTTGTTCGAGTTTGTTGTCATCTGTTGAACTTATGACTATGAAGAAGACAACAAAAAGTTGAAATTGTTTCCTTCTACTCTCAAGGATGCAGCACTGCGCTGGTTCATGGGATTACCTCACGATAGCATCACAACTTGGGCTCAGATGCAGCAGACCTTTAATGACAAGCATTGAGACTATTGTAGGTCAAAAGATACTAAAGAATAAATATTCTGAATGACGATGGGAAGTGATGAGTCCCTGGAAGACTATGAAGAGAGGTTCTAGCTCAGTTACAAAAGGGCTAGGTGTACACTTGTCCTAAGTCTATGAAGTTGGTCCTACTCAGGGGAATTCGGGAAGAACTTTTAGACACCCTCCATCTACTGGCCGAGAGAGACATCTACCAACTATCCTATGAGGACATAGATTGGTTTTAGAAACCATTCCAGACTGGCTAGAAAGAAAGGTAGTGGGAGTCAACCCATAGCCAGTACCTCTTCTTCCAATTCATCCATTAAAGGTCAAATTGGAAACATGTTGGAAGACTTCAAGAGTGAGATGTTGTAGAATCTTTCCATGCAAATGGATACCTTACATATCAAAAGAAAACAAGAGGAAGCAGAGAGGGTTTTGGCCATCTTTTGCCCTAGATGCACCAAGAGGCATCCTAGGAATGAATGCCCACTAAACTACATAGAGGTTTGTTCAGTCTGTGAAGAACATCATTCCACAGATAAGTGCCCTTCCTTTCCTGGACTTAAAGTTGTATACCAAGCGATCGAGGGAGACACTGAATAACTCTATTACATAAACCAAAGGAGACCGCATGGACCTAGACCGTACTAGTAGGGGATGTAAGGGACATCTCAAGCATACTACAACCCCAACCAAGTCACCTCCATACCTTCTTGGGGGCCCCTTGCTCATCCTTCTTGGTCCACGGCTCCTCCTTGGTCCTTCACATCTCAATATCATGCCCAACCAGCCACCCATTCATTTCAATCGTATGCTCAGCCGTAACCTCAGTGGAATGCACCTCATTAGGGGTGGAGGCCCTAATACAACTCCCTTCCCTCTGTTCTTCCTCCCCCACCTACCCAACCACAACCGTTACCTTCTGCTCCACCAAGGCAACCCCAAATTCCTTCCCATCCAAATATGAACCCAACCAACAAATAGGCTCAGCAAGTGTATAATGGGGAACCATCATACCCAACTTATGTTGTGGAGATTCAAGAAATTAACTTGCGATCTGGGAAAGTTCTCCCAGATAACCAACCTCCACCTAGGGAGGTTGAGGAAGATAAAGAGGAAAGAAAATTTAAAGCAAATCCACCCTTTCCTGAGAGACTATCCATGACAATCCAACCTGCCCCAAAAGATACTGAACTCGTGGGAGAATTGAAACATTTATGTGTAAAGATACCACTTCTCCAAGCCACAAAAGATGTGCCTATCTATAATAGGTTGATCAAAGATAAGTTCTTTAGGCATCCAGGAAGGCGCAAGAGAGATGCCCCAACCATCAATGTCATAGGAAAACTATCTGACTTGATGTTGGGGCATACAATCTATCCAAAATATCTAGACCCTAGAAGCCCAGTAGTTGATGTCCACATCAATGGAACAATGATCCCACATACCTTGATTGATCTGGGAGCTGCCATTAATGTGATGAAAAAGGACACAATGCTCAAACTTAACCTCCAGGGCTCCTTGAGGAAGACCACAACAGTGCTACAGCTAATAAACCACTCCATAGTGACCCCTAAGGGGAGTGTGGAAGATGTGATGGTATTTGTTGATTCTTGGGAGTACCCTGCTGATTTCTTAGTTCTCTAGCCAAAGGCAAAGCTCATTGGGTATCCTCTCATTCTAGGAAGACCCTGGTTGGCTATAGTCGATGATTACATCAGCTGTCGAGCTGGGAATATGACCATAAAGAACGGGCACATGTCCAAGTAGTTAACCCTATTTCCTCCTTCCCAACCTTTGCTAGAACATGATCTACCTCTCTGGTTGGAAGAGGAAGATGTGGATGAAGTTTATTCTACACCACTTTGTGCATTATAAATCGCCATGGGGGGAAAACTACAAGATGAGGATGATATGATTGAAAATTTGATTTATAATCCACCTCCTAGTGCACCACCATTAGAATACATAGTAAGAGAAACCCAGAACAACCCCTCAACTGATCTCTATGTGGCTGAATCCACTTCCCTCCATGTCAAAAATATAGAGTTTGGCCTAGAAAGAACCTTGAAAATCAATCCATCCCAATCTACTTCCCAGGAGAAGGAGCTATGCATCATACTGAAAAAACATCTAGATGTCCTCACCTGGAATTATAAGGAAATGAAGGGAGTGCACCCTTCAGTATGTACTTATCAAATATACATCAAGGAAGATTGCAAGCCAGCCAGGTAGCCTCAAAGGAGGATGAACCCAGTGCTTAAAGATATGGTTAAGGAAGAACTATAGAAATTGCTTGATGCAGGGTTCATCTATCCCATCTCTGACAGTGAATGGGTCTCTCGTTTGGTACTAGTGCCAAAGAAAAATGGTAAGTGGAGATTCTGTGTCAACTATCAGGAATTGAACAAAGCCACTAAAAAATACCATTTTCCTTTACCATTCATAAATCAAGTGTTAGACAGTCTGGCAGGGAAAATGTCTTTCTCTTTCCTAGATGGGTTTAGTGGGTACAATCAAATTCAAATCAGCCTGGAAGACCAAGATAATACCACTTTCACTTGTCCTTGGGGTACCTTTTCATACCAGGTCCTTCCTTTTGGTTTGTGCAATTCTCTAGCCACTTTCCAAAGAGAGGTATTGAGTATATTTTCTGAACTGATTCATGATGCAGTAGAAATATACATGGATGATTTTACTCCTTATGGCTCTGACTTTTAGGAAGCTTTATTTAATTTAGGAAAAGTTATAGATAAGTGTATTGAGATGAAACTATCCCTCAGTCCAGAAAAATGTGAATTTTTTATGACTGAAGGGACCGTCCAGGTCATGCAATATCTCAACAAGGACTGCAGGTGGACCCCAACAAAATTGCTATCATCCAAAGGGTCCCACCTCCTCAAAAGGTGAGAGATGTCAAAAGCCTCCTAGGCTTAGCTAGATATTATAGGAGATTCATTAAAGACTTCAACAAGATAGCCTCTCCTTTGTTTGGCCTCCTAGGCAAAGATGTTGAGATCATATGGTCAGAAAATTGTCAAGAAGCCTTAGATACCTTGAAAAGTAAGCTAGTCACTGCTCCAATTATCAGAGGCCCAAACTAGGCCCTGCCCTTTCACATTCACACAGATGCCTTGAACAAAGAAATAGGAGCAACCTTAGGACAAATTTATGAAAAGTTACCTTATGTCATATATTTTATAAGAAAAAACTTGTCAAAGGCAGAGTTAAACTATACAGTGACCAAGAAGGAACTCCTAGCTATCGTCCATTCCTTAAACAAATTCATACATTATATCATGGGCTATCAAACCTTTGCGCACACTAATCATGCTACAATTAGATATTTATTGAACAAACTAGATGTACATGCTCGCATTATTAGATGGTTGCTTTTACTCCAGCAGTTTGATCTAACCATTATTGATCTGGCAAAGAAAATGTTGTTTCTCACTTTTTGTCTAGAGTAAATTTGCCAGCAAGTGAAGAAGGGATGGTGGATGACCAAATGTCGGATGAAACCCTATTTTCTATATCAGTACTCTCTCCATGGTTTGCTGATATAGTAAACTACTTGGTTTCAGTACAGTTCCCACCACACCTATCCTTGAAAGAGAAGAGCAAGATAGTAAGTAAAAACGCCCCTTTCACCTGGATTAGAGGAAATATCTTCAATCTTGGCCCAGATCAGATATTGAGAAGGTGTGTCACGGAGGAGGAGGTCTTTGACTTCCTCCTGACCTATCATGATGGGCCTTGTGGAGGTCATTTGGCAACAAAAAGAACTGCCTTTAAGATATTGCAAGCAGGCTACTACTGGCCCACTCCTCATCAGGATGTGGGGAGATATACAAACCAGTGTGATCGGTGTTAGAGGATGGGGAAACCCACTCCAAAGGATGAAATGCCCATGCAACCTCAAGTGACCTTTGAGCCATTTGAGAAGTGGGGCATGGACTTTATGGGACCTATCAGTCCTCCTTCAAAGCAAAAGTAGTACATCATTATGTGAATTGACCACCTGACAAAGTGGGTAGAGACAAAAGAAATCAAAGTAGCGACAAAAGAAAAAGTAGCTGAGTTTTTTAGGGAAAATATATTCTACAAGTTTGGGTATCTGATAGAGTTGGTCATAGACCAAGGCAACCAGTTCACTTCCAACCTGATTGAAGACCTACTCACACATCATAAGATCAAGCATAGGACTTCCACTACTTACCATCCACAAGCCAATTGGTAAGTGGAGGTCACTAATAGAGCATTGAAAGGGATCCTAACCAAGGTAGTGAGCAACAGTAGAAAAGACTGGGTGGAAAGATTAGTTGAGGTCACTTGGGCCTATAACACAACATGGAAGACCACCACCGGGTTCACACCCTATGAACTAGTCTAAGGGAAGAAAGCTTTGCTATCAATAGAGTTTGAATTCAATACCTTAAGGATGGCATCTCAGCTGGACCTAGACCTCAGCCATGCACAGAAGGAGAGATTACCTCAGCTCAATGGATTGGATGAATACAGATTGCAAGCCCTTCTCCATACAGAGGTATTTCAGCTTCAAAGAAAGATATGGCATGACAGAAATATCAAGGAGAAGCAATTCCAAGAGGGAGATTGGGCACTACTCTATGATTCAAGACACAAGGATTTCATAGGCAAGTTAACGACAAGATGGTTGGGACCCTACACTATGGAGGAATGCAATGGCAATGGTTTAGTTCTGATCAGAACCATTGATGATGAAGCCATCCCCATGCTTGTCAATGGACATCGGTTGAAAGTCTACAAGAAACCCCTCTTCAAGCAAGATTTTATTAAATATTTGAATAAAATAGTGATGTAGTGGAGCATGTCTTAGCTTCCACTTCACCCACTCACTAACGAAAAGCAAAATAAAAAATAAGGACTCAAGTGAAAACCTTCATGAGGCACTTAAGTCCCATCATTGGGTTGAAAACCTCTTCTGAGGTGGCCCAGTGATGTCAAAAAAGGGGAAAAAATAATATCCTTGGGTGAAAACCTCCCTTGGAGGTGCCCAGGGTAGGCAATTAAGGTGAAAGACCTCTTTGAGGCACCCTAGTTGTTTTCAAAAAAGAAAAGAGGAGAAAAGAAAAAATGAATTTTTATTGTATTCCAGGTTTGCAGGAGGAGTATAAGGAGCAAAATAAGGTGCCAAGGGGACCCTGACATTCACACCAGCATCCATCTCATCTCCTCCACACCTTTGTCCATAATTTTTGGCATCTCTTTCACCCAACTGTACCTTTTTCTTCCAAAACTATGTTTTCTACAGGAGGCTCAATGTTTTCTACAGGAGGCTCCTATAGGAATTACAGAGAGCCAAAAGTGTCGACAGAAGGTAGTTTGAGGGACAAAAAATCTTCATGAGGAACCTATAATCCCTCCTACCATCTTAAAACCTCCTTGCCATCATTTTCAAGCTTGCATCACACCCCAAGCATCATTATTTTTTCTTCCTGTCCAAGAAAAAAACATAGAAAAATAGTTTTTAGGTTTTGAAAAAAAACAAAAATAAAACAAGGAAAAGGCACCAATAACCTTACCTGAAGCTTACCTACCATCCCTCCATCATTCATGACACCTTTGGAATTATTCTCGAGCTCCAGGCATGGGGAAAAGCTAAAGTTTCCAAGGGAGAAGCAGCTACAGGAGCTCTTGTAGGAATTCCTGTAGTAGCTTATCCCATAGAAGTCCATCATCAAAAGCAAAAGAGTGCACATCTGCAGGTTGAAGATGCACATGCAACTCATCTCTAGCAAAAGAAGAACCTACAAAGGTAGACAACCACAAATTAGTTAGCAGAGATAGCATGCATGAAGGAAAGTGTAGGCATGCAGCAGAGAAAGCCACAACACCTCACAGCAAATACACTCGGATCACAGGTAACTAACTAAATCACTCCTCTATTTCCATTTGTGTAATTGGGATTCATACGAAAAGCAATGAGATGGTCGAGATTGAACAAAGGAAAGGTGTCATGTTAACTTGGCCACCTTCATTTAGTTGACTCCACTTATCTGAGATGTCACCCACACATGCGCACAATCAACTCAAGCACAAGATGCCAAGGACAAGTAGTGGGAGGAAGAGTTAACTCCAATGTAATGATGAGGGATAATTACGAGGAGAGGCCATGATGACCAAGTAGGTGGGGAACAACGGTCCGAATATGGCCAACATACACCTTGCCAACTCAGCACTCATAATTGAAAATAGCCATAAAAATCAATGAGCACTCCTCCCCGCACATTCTCACCACCTTTTCTTCATTTTCTCCTCGTAACTCAGCCATAACAGTCTTCTTGTGCCCCCATAGGCTCATAACCACCATTATCCATCGATTTCTTCCCTATCTTTGCTCTCAGCATTTTCTACAGGAGCACCTACAGGAAATCTATAGGAGGGACAATAGGCTTCTACAGGAGGGGAAATCAGTCATTTTGAAGGGAGAAACCACAATTTTTGGCATGAATTTCAGTCTGGAGAGGTAGGGTTCATGAATGCCCCTTGTTGAATATCAATACATGAAAGAAGTGATCTCAATTTGAGGACGAAATAAGTCTTTAGGAGGGAAGAAAATACATAAAAACATTTTTTGTTCATTTAAAAAAAACACAGTCTCCTATGTTTCTCTATTTTTCTCAAAATTCTTTGTCTCCACCTCCATATTTGGTTTTCCAAAAGAGTATAGATAGTATGACAGGAGGGTTTATGAGAAAGGAGCCCACTAACTCCACCAGGCTCCATGCACATCCTTAAGTGGTGGACATATTCACAAGGGAAAATTGGATGAATTTCTTTGAGAAATTTAGAGGGTTTGATGATGAAATTGCCCAAGAATTTTCTCTCTCTCTGGTTCCTCACACAAGAACTCATGCTACTATAACCATTAGAGGCCTCTCCATTGAAATAACCCTTGAATTCATCAGTAGGGTCACTACCATTCCTCTTGGGTTGCCTTGGAGTAAAGATGAGAAACCAATTAGCCAGGCTTCCAAGAAGAAATTCTTACAAAATAATGAAACCCCTTTTGAAGATAAAAATGGAATTAGAAGGGCTAGTATACCATATCCATGGGATGACGTTAGCTACCAAATAATCAAATACATTTCTTGTGAGGGGAGGTACAACATTGTTTATGGATACCATTTTAGAATCCTCCAAGACTTGAGATATGGCATGGATACCCCAGCACATTAGAAGCTCAGTATCCCTTAATTTCTCCTTAAATCCCTCATTGACTCTAGCACCAAGGTGCAAGAAGGAAATTCACAACAACTAGCTCACCATGGCCTAATCAAGATCCTAGTAGGAGAGGCCCTCCATACCCTTACACTCCCTATAGCATGGGAAGCTTTCAGAAACATGACAGCTGATGATGACATCAAGGCATTAACCTATGGTGGTAGTCTTGTTGTCAGTGAGGAGGGAGAATATCAAGGAGGACAAGATGAAGCCAATGGTGACATAGCAAAAAAAAAGATAGAAGAGATAGAAAATGAGCTAGAGGAGGAGGAGGAAAAAGAGACAAAAGAGGAAGAAAAGGAGGCAGAAAAGGAAGAGCAAGGTGAAGAGTCACCTGAGACTTTGGAGATAGAAGTAGAAGCTATGCCCACTACCCTCAATACACTAGTCAAGCCAAAACAGAAGAGGAAAAGACAAACCCCCATGTATTTCAGGGCAAGGAAGAGTACAAGAATTAAAATAGGAAAACCTTAGCGCTCCTCAAAGACTCCCATTACTATTGAACATTCACCATCTGCCAAGGTGGAAGAATCTCCTTCCAAGACACCCGTAACCTATGAAAGGGGGACTCCAAGATCTTCTACATGGAAGGTGAAGTCAGTTCTACAGGACCAAAACCTAGACCTACAAGTGGTTGAAACAGTCTTATAGGAGACTCTGTCCAACCTACAGGAGACTCAAAAACTTGAGGAAAGGATAGGAGGACAGATAGAGGTGAAAGAAGAAGCATTAGAGCAATAAGAGTCTGACCCCCAGCCTAATCTTGACTCCTATTATAGAATACTTGAGGGAGGCAAGATAATCCCACAAAATTTTGCAATTCCACTGCTTTTCAAATTGGAGAAGGAGAGAGTGAGAACACATAGGTGGATGAAAATAGCCAAATCCAAAGGAGTTGAGGATATTGGGCACATGGAAAACAAACTCAGGGAAATGGGCAGGGAATTGAGTGCTCTAAAAGACAGAGAAGCCATCACAAGAAGCCACCTTGAGAAGGAGAATGAAATACTAAGGAGGCTGTTACAGGAGAAAAAGACCCATTTGGAATACATGGCCAGCTTAGCCATGGAAGAATTACAGTGCAGAACACCAACCAAATCTTATGGCCTCTTTCTGAAGGACCAATGGATTGAATTCCAAATAAAGACTTTGGCATAAAGAGGCACAACACCTTTCCAAGACTACAAGTACTTCATGGATTTGTGTGACCAAAGAAGCTCAGAGGACAAAGAGAAGATGCCAGAGTTCTACCTACACAACATGGCCCTCACAGACATGAATGTGTGGGACCACAATGCCAAGCTAGGGAACCTGCAATTAATTTCCATGGCCTCATGGATGAAACGTGAAGCATTTAGGGCAACATAAATGAAAACATTGATGATAAAAGAGTAGAATGAGCCATTAATGATAAGAGTTGAGCCATCAGATCCTATGGCACTCATCAGCACACACAGCCTGCTTCCCAATGACCCTCAGATTTCCCCTAGATATCTAGCCAATCAAGCACAAGCCATTGCACACTTTGAAGATATGCAAAGGCTACACGGGGATGAATGTGTGCATGCATGCATGAGAAGATGGAACACCCTACCCCATAGCTTGCAGATCAGAGAATATCGTTCCCTAATGAGGCTGAGGGAGGCATTGAAAAGAGTGCCAATGTACGAGCACTCCATGCAAAGGCTGAAGGTCAACTAGATTGGCCTCAAACTAAGTCCTCCACTCCTATTAGGCATGGTGGAAGGCAGAAGAGAAGAAGAAGAGAAGGAGCATTGGAAGGACATAGACAAAACAACAGGGTTTTATGACCAACATGAGCATACCACATCAAAAGCTTGGGATGCTAGGGAGGCCACCAAGGCCATAAAAGATGACGACATGGACTAAGTTCCTCGGAGGATGAGCAACACCTTCAGTAGGGGGGTGATGATGAGCCTCATAAGTGGGTAATTATATGGGCTAATTTTACCTCCTAACCTAGTCAAATCAACCATTATCTTAGCTACTGTATGATTTTCTGATTATAGTTATGCTTATAGAGTGAGTTGAGTTAGTTATGATGCCATGTGGTCTAACATGTATTTAATGCAGATTATTGATGGATTTCGAGGTCAAAGCCAAGGATCCAATGGTCAAATGGTAGCAATAACTTGAATTAGACAGAGGAAAAGACTTATAGGAGGGAATCCCCCTCACTTATTACTCATCACTTTGAATTCCCCTTCATTCAGCTCTGAGTACAAGTAGCCAAATCGTGCACTAGAAGGCAACCAAGCAAGTGGAAGACGATTGAGAGTTATATTGAGTTTTGGGAGCCAAGACTCCCTGATTTTAAGGAAGTCGTTGGTAGCTTCAGATGTATAAGTAGAGAGGCGTAGGGCCTCTCTAGGGTTGGATTTTTTGCTTATGTAAACTCTGCTCAAATTTCGAGCTTATTATTTCGTCATAGTTTCATGTAATCTTGCTATGATTTGATAATGAATATGGAATCCTTTTTGAGCTAGCACTAAGTTACCCCAAAGGGCTGAATCTATTGGGTTAGGGCCCAATCCAAGAAGCCAAGATCCTCTTTACTTATATTTGTATGCTTTTCTTGAATTGTAGGTTAGTTTGTTGTTAGATGTATTTCTTTTATGGTTAAGAATAGGTTGCTTCTGATGATTTAGTAGTTTGCTTCCATTTGCGCTTTCTATAGTAGGCTAAGTTGTCATCAGAAAAGATTCAAAAGGCTAGAAATAGTGCCTTGGCATCTCTTCCTCCATTTGGGACCATGATTTGAGGCAAAGACTCGCTTGTTTCCCCAAAAACACATATTTTCCTCATTCATAGGACTTCTAGTGTTTGCAGCTCTTTAGTAGATTAATAGTCCAGTTTTTCTTTGCTTCAGGTCTCCTTTATCATGTTCATTTCTTGATTTTCAATAGTCCTCTTTCATTCTTTCCTTTCCTACAATATTTCTAAGCATTTCCTTTCATAGATCATAATTTAGACCATTTTAATGCAAAATTATGTTTTTCTAAATGCACTCATTTCATTTGTTGCTTGATTTTCTTGGCTGACTATCAGTTCCTCTGTAGAAGATCTCTTCCAGTAGTAGGCCAACGTATCAACAATCACATCCTCCATTTGATCCACGCCCTATAGGTCTCCTAAACCTCAACTCAATTCTGCCCTAGTTTCCTTCATTTTTTCATAGAACTTCTTCCTCTCTCCTTGAGCAATCCCAATCATCTTTCTCTCTCCTGGTGATTCATGGTAGACCTTAGGCACCCTAACACCTCATTTCAACCTTCATCCACCTTTTCCACCCACTCTCACACCCTCAACAGAAATTTCTCTTAGCCTCCTCCTATAGGCCTCCTGTAGTTACCCTGTTTTCCTCCTGTAGTTTTCCTGTGTCCTCCTGTAGTTTTTCTTGTAGGCATTATTTTGAAGGCCAAGTGTGGGAAAATCCTACAGAATGCCACTTAAGACCTCCTAGGACCCATTCACACCACCCTACACCATCCCAAGCTCTAAAAACACCCTCTAATGCCACTTGTTTGTCACACACAATAAATTAGATGCATGTCATATTCACATAAAAAAACATAAAAATCCAAAAAAAAAAAAATTCTTATTCACTTCTAGAAATAGCATGGTTAGATGTTGCTTACTTTCTTGAGTAGGTAATGGCATTTCTTTCATGGTTTTCATAATTTTTTTTGCAAAAGTAGAATTAGCTTGTTAATTAGGGTTTACTCAATCTTGCTTTACATTACAGTGTTTTTCCTTTCTGCAATTAGAATACCTTTTGTAGAGTAATCTTTCTTTCTTTCATCACACATAGAGCTTCTTCTGAGATCTATATAAGTTGGCTTGATCTCCTAGTGATCTTGCGCCGGCTGACCAAGTGACAACCTGTAGTGAGAACTAGTACTTGTGCATATAGCACCGACGTTTCCAAGTTTGTTACGAACTACCGGGTTGATAAAAGTAAAGTTGGCAACCCAAGAGTTCCAGCATTCTTACTGCAATACTAGCGCTCACAAGGCTACATCCTCTAAACTATGTTACAATAAAGCTCAAGGGCCTATTTATTATTGGAAAACATGAGAAAACCATAAACAACCAAAACCCTAACAACAGGAGATGCAACACCAAGAGTTTGTGGGCCTCGTTGGGGTTAGTTGGGTAGACAACTTCCTGAGGTTTTAACTTGGTCATATTATCTCCATTCAGCACATATGATACCTTGTTGGAAAGGTCTCGCTGAGTACTATAGGGGTAAAAATGCACCAAAAGTTTAGGAACCAAAAAACTGCTAAAAATAGTAAATGTTGAAATGAACAAGGAAACTAATGAAACTGACTGGTCGAACTAGGTGGAATAGGTGGGTGGAAACTAATAGCAACTTGGATCATTCCTCCCCCCTTATGAAGAAATGGTCCCTATTGTGTGTAGAGCCTCCATGAGGTGAGGAAGTTTATGTTGAACCTGGTCCCTGGTGAATCACTTCCCCTGGTGAAGGAGTTGGCCTTCCTTGACAACTCGATATAATTGTATCCTCTTTTGGGAAGTGTTCTAGATATGTGTGTCTATGATATGATAAGTTGTGTCATTTTCCATGCAATTTGGTTTGAGCTCTATTGGTGTGAGATGTTTTCCAACGTGAGATGTGTCCAACAATCATGGAAAGTATGGCCGAAGGCAATCTACATTGAACACTAGGTGTAGACCAAGGTTCTGTTGAATGTTGAGATCGAAGGCATTGTCACCAATGACATTTTTTATGGTGTATGGCCCATATTAGAGTGGGCTAAGCTTGCAGCGGGGTCCAACAAGGTGCTCCTTCATCAAATGTGGCCAAAATTTGTCACCCACCTAGAATTTGTGCAACACCCAATGTTGCTCATGGTGCTTCTTGTACTTAGCATTGGCTCTTTCCAATATATCATTGACCTTTTGGTGGATGTGTTGAATGATCTCAATGAAGTTTTTGTCCCTTTCAGCTTCAAGCTAAACATGAGCCAAATCTACCTGAGTGGCTGCAAGTGTTATGGCCACATGAATGGGGCATAATGATTGAAATCCAAACCCTACCTGAAAGGGGTTGTCACCTTTTGATCTGTTGAGGGCTCTGTTGTAGCTATGTTGCATAGAGGGGAGACTTTCATCCCACATGCATGGATGCCTTGAGTGGTACATGCAAAAAATGTGTACAATTGTACTTTTGACAACCTTTGTTTGGCCATCAGTTTGGGGATGGAAATCTGTGGACATAGTAAGTTTTGTATTCTAGCATCGGCTAAAGACATGACCAAAATGCACTAAGGAATCTGTTGTCCCGATTTGAGACAATGGATTGTGGGATTGCAAAGTGTACCCACATCTACTTAAAGAAGGTATTAGCAATGGCCTCTATTGTGATACTCTTATTGTAGGCCACCATGATGGCCATCTTAGAGAATCTATTGACCACCACGAAAACATAATCGTTGTCGTGCTTAGTAGAAGGAAGGCCCAACATGTAATCCATGGAGATAAATTCCCAAGGCCATCTAGGAGTAGGTAGAGGAGTATACAAGCCTTTCTTCTTGATGGTTGGTTTGGAAATGGCATAGGAAGTATAGGATCTAATGTACTTCCCAACATCTTGATGAATTTTTGACCAATAAAAATACCGCTACAATACGGCACTATCTTCTTTACTCCAAAATGTCCAACGTGTTAGTGTTAGTATTTGCATACTTCCATCAGGGATCAAAATTTGCTCTTTGCATTTTCATTTTAGGGGTCCCATACTAAAATTTTCACATCATTTCGTTAGGTCATGCCAAACTGATCCACTAATGGTTGTCTTCTCTTCTAGAAGTCCAATTTCTCCCTCATAGAGTATACCTACTAACCCTTCTTCAGGTTGTCTTCAGTTATGGTTTCATGGTCAATTTGCAATCATGCTTTCATTAGGTCATAAGGTTTTTTTTCATTAGTTCTGAGGGTTTCATTTCCAAGGTTAAGAGCCTGATTTTAAAGTGTAAATAAAGGTCAGCAAGGGTATGAGGATGATAAATAAGTCAAACATGATGGCTTGTAGGTCATAGCGACTGAATAATTATCTTTTAACCTAATGTAATTCTCACCTGAAAAACATGTTCTTGAGGTGAAAACAAAGTATTTTGAGTTTATTTGTATATCTTATGTAATTTTAAGTAACTATATGTAATAAATGTTCCCAACTACACCAAAGCATATCTACTTGCTGCAAGACAGAGAAACACTACAAAAATTAGTTCAATTTGAGCATTATCCACCTAAAAGACACAAATAAGAAAAGGGATTAAAAACAGAGTTTTGAAGAAGGACAAGAAACATTAGAAAGTGGGTTTTGCAAGTGAAAAAACAAAATATACCCCTATTGAAGCTCTCACATTTCATTTTCAAGTTCATTATTCTCATTTGGCAAGCAAGGAGTCAAAAAGGGAGAGGAAGAGGCAAGCTTGAGTGAGTTTTGGGAAAAGGAAGGTTGGCACTACACTTATGGAATAGTGGTGGAGTGGTGTTGCGCATCTGAGGTAAGCAGGGTTTGCGTTGCACATTTAGAGGTTGGCACTACACGTTGAAGCCGGCGCTGCGCGTGTGCAAAATTTCCATAGTGTAATTTTACACTGGCACTACACTTCTAGGTTGGCGTTGTGCCTCTGTGCAGTGGCGTTTCGCATTGCGTAGAATGGTTAGAAAGCCATCAAATCTTCAAGAAACCTCCAAATTTCTCTCTCTTACCTTCATTACAAGTAAGTTGACTTCACTCACTATAGTTTTGGTTTGCATATCAACATCATAATCATCATTCTCCATGACAAATATGAAACCCTAAAATCTCCCTAGTGATGCCTAAAACCCTAAACCCTCATTGTTCATCCTATCGCCTATCCCTACAGCTCTAAACTTGATCCCTTTATCCCTAATCAATATTGTTTCCATCCCTTTATCCCTCTTCCCCAAGGGTAATTTCTCAAACAAAACAAGCCCTCCCTCTTATTTCCTACTCCTTCATTCATGTTTAGCCCATAAAGTCATTTCCCATCCCCTCACTCCTAAAACACTCTCGCTCATTCCCTTCATACAACCTCCAACCTTGCAAACATCGACACAGAGAACCAAGACTATGAGGAGGAGGAAAACATAGGCAGTGACACCTCAGTAGATAGAGCTAGGCAGCAAAGAAAACCACACAAGGGAGGTAGAATTATCAAAGAAGAGCCATCAAACCTTAAGGAATTGTTGGCCTCTCAGTTGGCTGTCACATGTTTCAAATATCTTGGCTACTATGAATTATATGAGTAGGTAGAGAGAGTTCAACACCACCCTGAACTCACTGGACTTTTTGTAGCCCGTCTTCAGGACAACAAGGTGACTCTTGTTGGGGTAACATTCACATTTTCACCCTCCACCATTTCAGATGCCACGAGGATTCCGAATGTAGGGAAGAAGTGGTACAAGACCCAGGACCTAGATGAACACTACTATGAGCCTTATATCAAACCCCAATATAGAAATGAGGTGAAGAGACTTTTTCCTTTCAAAAATCGTGAAGATAAGTATGTCTCCATGATGAAAATCATCATGAAGTATTTAACTTGTGAGGGTAGATTATCCAAGCTGTACACCTACCACATCAGGCTCCTCATGCATTTTACTAGGGTGAGGATATTAAACCTCCCTTACTTCTTGTCTAGGAATATTGAGAAGATGGCTAATTTTGTCTAGAAGAAGCCATACCCTCAAGAGATGAGTAATCTCTATCACTTTTCCCTAATCAAGATGATTGTGCTTCATCATCTCAACCTCCTCAATATCTCTTGGGAGACATTTATTTCTCATGATATCTGCAAGGGTCCACAAATTCCTCCACTAGTGTCTCAAGAAGGAGGGGGGCCTTCTAACAATGCTCAAGTGAATGTAGATGAGGAAGCCAAGGAGACTAGAACTACTGAGGTGCTCATTTACATCACATATCAGAGGGGCACAAGGAGATTGTTTGCAGCCGATAGGCAAGTGTTTGCTCCATGGGATGTGGAAGGGATGTTGCCTTCTTCATCATCCCATAGGAAAATGCTAACTCCACGGGATGTTGAAGGGGCTTTGCCTTCTTCATCGACATAATAGGTACAAGTGTTGTAGCTGCACAAAGGGAAGGAAATGATGTCGGAGGAGAGCTTTTATGGTGAGGAGGAAAGAGACTTTGACTTGACTGAGCATGATGAGCTAGAGCAGCATTATACTCATCATGGAGTGGAAATCATTGACTTAGAGGCTTAGGATCAAGAAACAATTAAATACATCATCATACAAGAAAAGGAGGCTCATGTACAAGCTTTGGCGAACAATTTGGAGAGGTCCAAGTATGTTATAACAGATTTAGAGCAAGAAAACAAGAACTTGAGTGACAAAGAAGTCCTCATGGAGCTGGAAATGCTCAAGGTAAAATGACAAAGTGGCAAAGAGGCACAAGTCACTTTCACTCCTACTGAGATAGAAATTGAAGATGATAGAGAGACTTGGCTTGAGAGAGTCAACTTGCACCTTGAGAAGCTACTAAAGAATTCCAATAGAGACAATCAGATGATCAGACACATGGCCTATCACTACAAGACCCAAAACAAGATTTGCAACATGAGGGTCAGGAAATGAAACCTAGGCTAAGGCGGGCGTTGAAAGGAAAAAAGGAGGAGGATAGGTTTAGGATGCTTGTTGAAGATTCCTTGGCTCATCAGAACACTTGATGATGGTGCTTCTCACCAATTTGGGCAAGTTTAGAAGAAATTTCGTCACTTGCAAATATTGGAATTCTACACAAAGGAAAACTACCTAAATGTGCAGTGCCACCGGCACTGTGCCACCGGCACTGTGCTTTTCCTAGGGGCACCCAATGAAGAAATGGTTTACATTTTTGGATTCATAACGATGAGGAAATGCACCCTAGCGATTTTAAAAATTTTTGGGGCAGAACGAGTCCACCAAAAGGTCAAAACACACCCTAAAAATGACCTTTCTACCACTTTTTGGACACACAAAAGAAGTCTTGGGAGAATCAAATTTTAAGGGGCAAAATGAATATCAAATGTAGAAATTCTAGGTTTTTTAGAAATTATACTAGAAGACCTTTCCGATGAGCTATCATGAGCTCAATTTGGATGCCGAGAAGGCCTCCAAAAGGGACCTAAAAGTGGCACTGTGCGTCGGGCCAATGGCACTGTGCGTTGGGTACATTTTGCTTAGGATGCCTATTTTTCTAGTTTTGACTGTGTTCCTAGATTCTATCCCATGGAAGTTGTTTTTTCCTTCGTAAATGATGACTTGGCATGTAACTATGATAGATAAATAGTAATAGAGGGTAGATTCATTACCATAGAAGCTAGTTTGAGCTCAAATGAATTAGTTTTTCACTTTCAGGGGCAAGTTGTTGAGTTGCCTATATTCCTGTTTCTTGTTCAGTATTACTTAGATTACATCCTCATCTTAGGGATTTGACCCTTGAGGATGGGAGGAGGTTGAATTCATGTCTCTATTTTCTTATTCTTTCTCATTGTAAAGGGTTTGACTTAGCTGGATGCTCAGACCTTGATTGTACACCTTTTGTAAGCAATTTAGCAGGTGATTAATAAGAATTGCAACTATTTTTATGGGATCCATGTGGTATGGAGTTTTAGTATAGTTTCTTCTTCTATGATCATACGTTAATGTGTTTTATGCATTCCGTTAATCATTTCATTTCTTCTAGTTGAATGTTTTCAAGTTGATAGGTAGAATTCATTACATTAGTGCTCTGCCTTGGGAAACCATTCACCATTTCATGTTTTCTGCAGTCTAGGAAGGATCCATGGTTTTCACATGCTATTCCTAGCTTCTCACCAGTCTAAACATATCAACCCATCAAGCCCTTGAGTGATAAACCTTATGCCTACCTTGCCCCATTAAACACCCTGTAATTCTGACCTAATTCCCTAGACCTAAATTGTCTAGCTCCTCTTGATCTAGCAAAACCCCTTCAAAATCCAATCAAAATTTCATGCTACTATACCTAGCCTAAAATCCCTTTCTTGATCCAGTCATCTTGGTTGAGATCCTTATGGAGAGAGCCCTCTCCCAACCTAGCAGGGTTAGCTACTTGGCTAAGCATGGTTTGTGGTTACCCTAGCATTGCCTTCCTTCAACTTGAGGTTCCATCCAAGTGATAACACAACGACCCAACTGTAGTGTTCCTCCCAAGTCATCTTGGCATGCTCACTTGAAGGAACACAAATTTGTCCCAAGTGACATAACAGTGCATCCTAAAGGTGAAAATTTGGAACTTGCTTCCCTTTTAGGAGTGTCTAGTATATGTTGCCATATTTTGGATCAACGCCATGACTGGTGGTTGGTTGAGGCAATCAACAATGTTATTGTTATTGCCCTTATTATATTTAATGTGAAAATGGAATTGTTGCAGATAGGTGTACCATTTCTGATGGTGTCATTCTGCAACTTCCCTTGTGTCTGTATGAACTGTAGAGGTCAGTGGTCTATGTGGATGACCGTTTCCTTCCCCAGAATTTAATGCTTCCATTGAAGGCAAGCTTGCACAATGGAATTCATTTCTTTGTCATAAGTGGGGCACTTTTAGACTGTGTATAAAAGTGTCTCACTCTGGTAATCCACTGGATGTGTGTGCTGAGTAAGAACTGCACCAATAGCATATTCGGAGGCACCTATCCCAATCTCAAATGGTTGTTGCAGGTCTAGTAATGTGAGGACTCGTGCAGAATAGGGGCAGTTCTTCAACTCATAGAAATTTTTTGTTGGGTTTCTAACCAAAAAAAAATTATTTCAATCCACCCTTGGTGACTTGAATTAAAGGCCAAGTGATATGAGAGAACACCAACACAAACCTATGGTAGAAATTGGCAAGACCCAAAAAGTTGCGGAGCTCTATTAGAGTGCTTGGGGCTGGCTAATCCCAAATGACTTCTATCTTGGATGGATCCACTTGTACACCCTTCTCAACAATGATGTATCCCAAGTATTGAAACTGGATCAGGACAAAGGTGCATTCTCCAAGTTAGCATACAACTTGCATTATCGAATGGTTTGAAGGACTTGTCGAATATGGTGGAAGTGCTCTTCCCAACTCTAGATGAAGATCAAGATGTCATGTAAATACACCACCACAAATGCATTGGTGAAGGGTCACAAGATGTCATCCATGAAAATCATGAAGGTTGTAGGCGTTTTCATCAATCCAAATGATATGACTAACCATTCAAAAAGGCCCTCCTTGGATTTGAATGCAGTCTTCCACACATCAGCTAGTTCGATAGGCACCTCGTGATAACTTGACTTTAAGTCAATCTTGCTGAAATATTTGGCCCCTTTTTGTTGATCCAGAAGTTCATCAATATGCACGATTGGGTACCTATTTTGGATAGTGATCTTGTTCAACCCTCGATAGTCAATACAGTGCCTCCAGGTCCCATCCTTCTTCTGTACTAATACAATCGAGCTCCCACAAGGTGATGAGCTTGGCTTGATGTGCCCTTTCTACAATAGCTCCTGAATCTACCTCTTGATGTCATCATTCTCCAAAAGAAAGCATCAATAGATTGGTCCATTGGGCAGTGGCACATTCGGGGTCAGGTCGATCAAGTTCTTGACTTGACAGTGCAGAGGTACCCCTGTCAGTGAGGCAAAAATATCCTTGTACTCCTTCATGGCCTTGTCCATTTTTTGTTGTTCTTTAGAGGAGCCCTCGCTAGAATCCGTAGCCAGAAACTTCCTTTTTTCTTGGTGGCGAATCATAAGGAAAACAAATTTCTTAGTCTGAGAAATGATCTTACTGCATTTTTTTGTAGTGATCAAAGGGATGGTGGAAGGCAAGGCTACCTACGGTATCCTATACAACTTATTAGCCAAAGTGATAGTCATAGAGCAAGGTCTAGATGCATATATAGCATGTCTCTTCCACAAGTATGCTTGTGTTAATAATACATCACAAACTTCAAGAGGAGTAGTGTCACACAGTACCTCATTCATGAAGGGGTTGATGCTGTAGGGAAGGGAACAATGTGGTATAACGTGAAGATATTTTCCTTGGTGAAGCCACTCTATGGTGTACGATTATGGATGTGTTGTATTCTTTAGGTCTAGTCACTTCATGACCTCTGTTGAAATGAATTTCTTTTGGTTCACGTTCTCGACAATGAATTGCAGCGGAGAACACCTTACCCACATCTCTGAGTGGAAGAGGTGTTTCCCCTCTTATGGATCTTCATCCTTAATCTTCTAGATCTTGGTCATGGCCATGGTGGCACTGGGATCTACATCAATGATCTGCTTCCCTTTGTTAGTTCCCTAATCGGGTTCTGATTCAGAGTTTGAACTTGTATATGATTTAGAAGCCTTCAACTCGACCATAAGTGACTGCTTGGCTTCACACTCACTTATATTGTCAGTGGAGCTCTTATGGAACTCACACCATTTTCCCATGTCCTTCTTTGTCTTCATGGTGTTTTTCTTTGCTTGTGGCTTTAGTGAGCTATCTTGGGTAGCCCTACCTTGGCTTGTTCCTTTGTTTGGTTGTTTTGGGGTGCATTTTCCTTGCTTTGGATTTGTAGATCCAAAGTTTTTCTTCTTCTGTTTAAACTTCTGATCAATCTTGGCAGCGTACTGATACGACGTTCTGAGTGAGGAAATTTCGATGAACTCCATCTCATCCTAGATGTACTTGTGTAGATAGTCATGGTACTTGAGCACCAAATGCCACTCAATATCCTTGATATCCAGCTTTGTGTGAAGGGTATGGAAAATATTTGTGAACTCTTGCACATCTTGGTCCCTTCCTTGCCATAATGTGGTCCACTTTATGTATTTTTCTTCATAGCTCTTGATAGGGTAATATTGTTCCTTGATGGTGTCTCAAAAATAATTCCAAGTGGATACAGCTGAAAATAAAAAGGGTTTAGTCGTGTCCTTTTTTCACAGTAGCTTTCCCACAAGTCCTTGACGTGTGGGGTGACTTTGAGAAGTGAAAAAGTAATATTTTCCTGATTTGAAAAGTCATGCACTGAAAAATATCCTTCCAATAGATTTAACCATTTATGTACAATGTCTGCATCTATCGGGCCTTTGAAAATGGGAATATCTAAGTTAACTTGTGCCTTAAAGGGAACGGCACCTCTAAAGTGGCTTCTAGATGAATATGCATTGCCTATGGGTAGTTGTCGAATGATCTAGGCAAGGTTATCCATCATCATGTCCCTCTGTCGCTCAAGGGCTTCCTCAAGAAACATTTTGAAATGATCTCCTCCCCCCTCGTATTTCATTTATTCTGCCATGGGCATTCGTCAGGTTTTGCAAGGCTAACCTTGCAATGGTTCAACCAGATCAAGCCTTAACTCCTTATTCTTTGACCTCACTTGGGACATGCAAAGAAAAATAGAGAAAGAGAAGACAACTCTGATACCACTGATATGAACTTAAACAAGAATGCAAAAAATTACAGATATAATCATAAATATAGAGATGTGGCAAAAAAAGACTTCATTTTATTAATAGAAAAATATTGAACTATGCTTACAAACAAAATGGAAATAAGATAGATCGGGAATGGTAGATTATCTCTAAGAAGATATGTGGCGGCTACATCCTCTAAACTATGGTACAATGAGGTTGAAGGGCCTATTTATTATCGGAAAACATGAGAAAACCCTAAACAACCAAAAGTCTAACCCTGGGAGATGTAATACCAAGATTTTGTGGGCCCCATTGGGGTTCGTTGGGCAGCCAACTTCTCGGGGTTGTAACTTGGTCATATTATCTTTGTTTGGCACATATGATACCTTGTTAGAAAGGTCTCACCAAGTACTATAAGTTTCGTTGTAGGCCCTTTCTTGTAGCAATGGGCCTATCAAAGACCCCAAAAAATTCTATTTAGGGGATCAAAACTACTCTGGAAGTTCATGACAAAAAAAAATGCTAAAAATAGTAAATGATGAAATGAACAAGGAAACAGATGAAACTAACTATTGGCTTTAGGTGGAATAGGCACATGGACACCAATATCCACATGGATATTTCCTCCCCCGTTAGAAAGCAATGGTCCCCATTGCGTGCAGAGCCTCCATGAGGTGAGGAAATGTTTGGTCAACCTAGCCTCTAGTGAATCACTTACACTGGTGAAGGAGTTGGCACACTTTAACAAATCGATATAACTATATCCTCTATTGGCAATTGTTCTTCATCTTTGTGTCATGATCTAATCAGTTATGGCCTATTCCATGTAGTCTCGGTTGAGCTCTATTGGGGTGACATGTTCTGCAATGTCATGTGTCCAATAATGGTGGAAAGTATGGCCAAACGTGGTCTACATTGAACATTGGGTGTAGACCGAGGAATGGGGGGATGCTGAGCTCGAAGGAATTATCAGCAATGACCTTGGTAATGGTGTATGGCTAATATCAGAGTGGGTGAAGCTTGTGGTGGGGTCCAATAAGGCACTTCTTCATCAAATGTAGCCAAACTTTGTCACACACGTAGAACTTGTGCAACACTTGATGTTGATCATGGCACTGCTTGTACTTAGCATTGGCTCTGTCCAATATGTCATGGAACTGTTGACAAATGTGTTGAATGTACACAATGAAGCTGTTACCCTCTCAGCTTCAGACTGAATGTGAGTCGGAGCTACCTGAGTGGCTTCAAATGGTATGGCCACATCAATGGGGCATAATGGTTGAAATCCCATTCCTACCTGAAAGGGGTTGTGGAAAGTTGATGATCTGGAGTTAAACAGGAACACAATAAATTATGAATATAACTATAAATATAGAGATACAAAAAGAATACCGCTTCATTTCATTAATAGAAAATACTGAAATATGCCTACAAACAGAATGGAAATAAGGCTAGCTTGGGAAATGGTAGCTTATCTCTAATAAGAGATGTGGTGGCCACATGCCTCTGAACTTTGTTACAATGAGGCTCAAAGGCCTATTTATTATTTAGAAACAATGGAAAACCCTAAACATCCAAAAACATAACCCTAGGGTAGGAAGCGCCAAATTATGGGCTTATTTGGGTAAATTGGTACATCAACTTCCGAGGGTCATAACTTTGGGATATGATCTCCCTTTGACATCCAAAATACCTTGTTAGAAATATCTATCTGAGGAATAAAAATTTTGAATGGCCAACATTGGTCAAGGTTTGAGGTTGGCCCCAGTTTTCCAAAAAAATGCCATTTAGGGCCTCAAGATAGTTCCAAAAGTTTAGGACCCGAAAAGGTGCCAAAAATAGTAAATTGTGCTACAAATGAGGAAACTGGAAAACTGAAAGAAAAAACGATGGGTTTCTAAGTGAAATAGGTGGGTGGTGACCAATATCCACTTGTATCCTTCCTCCCCCTTAGGAAGCAATGGTATCCATTGCATTTTTCTCCATGAGATGAGGAAACCTCTGCTAAACTTGGTCCCTATGAGCCACATGCCCTGGTGAAGGAGTTGGCCTTCTTTGACAACTAGATATAGTTGGACCCTTTCTTTTTGGGTGTTCTTGATTTATGTGTCCATGATCTAATCAGTTGTGGCTTGTTCCATGCAGTTTGGAATTAATTCTATAGGTGTGAGTTGTTATGAAATGTTTTATGTGTCCAGCAATAATGGAGAGTATGGTCGAAGGTGGTCCACATTGAATACTTGGTGCAGGCCAAGGAATGGGGGAATGTTGAGCTCAAATGCATTGTCTCCCACTGCTTTAATAATGGTGTAAGGAACATATCAGAGTGATTTGATCCCTTCTGCATATGCAACCAAACTTTGTCACCCACCTAAAACTTGTGTGGCACCCAATGTTGATCATATCGCTTCTTGTACTTTCCATTTGATTTCTCCATAATATCGTGGACCTACTAGCGGGTGTGTTGGATGTGCTCAATAATTTTTTTTTCCTTATCGGCTTCAAACCAGACATGATTTGAATCTACCTGAGTAGTTGCAAATGGTATGGCCACATCAATGGAACATCGTGGCTGGAATCCCAAGCCCACTTGAAAATAGTTGTGGCCAGTCGAGTTGTGGAGAGATTGGTTATAGTTGTGTTGGACATAGGGGAGGCTCTCATCCCATGTGTGTGGATGCTTTGAATTGTACATGTGAAAAATGTTTATGATCATCCTGTTGCAGACCTTTGTCTGGTGATCAGTTTGGGGATGGAAAGTTGTGGACTTAGTGAGCTTGGTGTCTATCATCAACTAGAGAATGAACCAAAATGTACTGAGGAACCTGTTGTCCCAATTTGAGATGATAGACTGTGGGATCCCAAAGTGTACCCATACTCATTCAGAGAATATTCATCTTGAAGGATTTCGTAATGGCTATCTTCGAGAATCTATCAACGACCACAAAAAAACATTCATTGCCATTCTTAGTAGAAGGAAGCCTAGAGATGTAATCCATGGAGATGGATTCCCAAGGTCAACTAGGGGTAGGAAAGAGAGTATAAAGGCCTTGCTTCTTGATGGTCAGTTTGGCAATGGCATAGGTAGTGCAGGATCTAATGTACTTCTCGACATGTTGTCAAAGATTCATCCAATAGAAATACTTATGAATTGGTGCCACCATTTTCTCAACCCCAAAATTCCCACCATCCTCGCTGTAGTGCACTCCAAAAATCATCTTGGCACGCTCACTGTAAGGAACACAAAGGTTTCACAGGTGGCATAACAAGACATCCTAGAGCTGAAAATATGGAACTTTCTGACCTTCCAAGGGCGTCTGGTATCTGTGACCTAATTCAAGGTCATTTTTATAGAGAAGTGACCAATCAGAAGTCTCATGCCCACAAGAGTTGAGCACGGTGGCTAACACAATGATCAATGTTTAATTGAAGTAGTATGCAACATTATTGGCACTACCCTTATAGTACTTGATATTCAAATGGAACTGTTGTAGGTATGCGGACCACTTCCGATGGCGATCATTCTACAACTTCCCTTGTGTATCTATGAATTGTAGCAGATGGTGGTATGTGTGGATGACCATTTCCTTCCCCAAAATGTAATTCTTCGATTGTTGGTAGGCATGCACAATGGAATTCATCTCTTTGTCACAAGTGGCATACTTTCGAACTGTGTTTGAGGCTCGCTGTCATATGCCACTAGATGCCTCTATTGAGTAAGGACTACTCCAATAACATAGTGAGAGGCATCTGTCTTGATCTCAAATGGTTGTTGCAAGTCTAGTAATGTGAGAACTGGTGTAGAGGAGAGATGATGTTTCAACTCTGTGAATGCCTTCTGTTGTGATTTGGACCAAAATAATTTTTCTTTAGCTCCTCCCTTGGTGACTTGACTCAAGGGCCAACTGATATAAGATAATCCCAACACAAACTTGCAGTAGAAACTTGCAAGACCGAGAAAGATGTGGAGCTTTGTCAAGGGGGTTGGGGCTACCCAATCCCGAATGACTTGGATCTTGGCTAGATCCACATGCACCCCCCATTCATTAATAATGTATCCCAATATTGAACCTGCGTCATGCCAAATGTGCATTTCTCAAAATTGGCACACAAATTATGTTTCCGCAGTGTTTGGAGAACCTGTCAAATGCGGTGGAGGTGCTCTTCTGAACTCTGGGTAAAGATTAGGATGTCATCCAAGTATACCACTACGAATGAGTTGTTGAATGGCCATGATATGTCATCCATCAACCTTATGAAGGTTTCAGTAGCATTCGTCAACCCAAAAAGCATAACCAACCATTTGAAAAGGCCCTCTATGGATTTGAAGGCAGTCTTTCACACATCGAAGCATTCGATTGGTACCTAGTGATATTCAGACTTCTAGTCAATCTTCTAAAATATTTTTCCCTCTTGAGTTGGTCCAAAATATCATCAATCCTTCAGAACAAGACTTGTTCTCGATAGTGATATTGTTCAGTGCCTAATAGTCAATACAGAGTCTCTAAGTCCCATCCTTCTTTTGTACCAACATGATTGGGCTCCCACAAGGTGGTGAACTCGGCCAAATGTGACCTTTCTATAGTAGCTCTTGAATCTGATTCTTGATTTCGTCATTCTCCAGAACATAAAAATGATAGATTGGTCCATTGGTCAACGACACACTTGGGATCAAATTGATGGAATGCTTGACCTGACAGTGCAGAGGCACCCCCTGCAGGGGAGGTGATGATGTCCTCATGCTCCTCCACGACCTTGTGCATCTATTGTTGTCTTGTAGAGGGGCCCTATCTGAAGGTTGTGGCCACCGTCTTTTTCTTTCCCTGAGGGTGTATCATTAGGAAAATAAATTTCTTGGTTTTGGAAATGAGCTTACTCCATTATTTTGTTGTATCCAAAGAGATGGTGGTAGGTGGTGCTACCTATGGTATCCTGTACCACATATTTCCCAAGGTAACAATAACAATGAAACGGCTTGACTCATATATAGCATGTCACTTAAACAAGTATGGTTGGCCTAATAATACACCACAAACATCAAGGGGAGCAACGTCACATAATACCTCATCTGTTAAGGGCTTGATGTTGTATGGAAGGTGAACTATTGGCTCACGTGAAGATCCTATCCTTAGTGAAGCCACCCAATGGTGTACAGTTGTAGGTATGGTGTGATTGATAAGCCCAACTGCTTCATGACCTCTTCTAAAATGAGGTTATTTTGGCTCCTGCTATCGATAATGAACTGTAGCAGGGAACCCTTTACCCACATCTGGGAGTGGAAGAGGCGCTCCTCCTCCTCTAAATCTTTGGGTTCCTCCTTCTGGATCTTCATGGTGGCAATGGTGTCATTGGGCTCTACATTGATAATATTCTTCGCTTTATCATTCCCCTTGTCAAGTTCTAACTTAGAGTCAAAACATGAATCTAATTCTGAAGCCTTCAGGTCGGCCACCAGTGACTGCTTGGCCCAACACTCACTTGTACTGTGAGTGGAGCTCTTATGGAACTCACACCACTTTCTCATGTCCTTCTTCAGCTTCGTGGTTTTTTTCTTTTCTTACAACTTTGACGAGTTGTCCAAGGTTTCCTTGCCTTGGCTTTGGCCTTTGTTCTGCGGTTTGGGGGCACCTTTCCGTTGCTTCATATTTTCAGATCCAAATTCTCGCTTCTTCTGTTTAAACTTTTGCTCGATCTTGATGGCATATCAGTACATTGTGCCAAGAGATATGTTGAAGAACTCCATCTCATCCTGGATGTACCTATGTAGGTAGCCATGGTACTTGATACCAAATCTTTATCATAATCCTTGATACCCAACTTTTTAAGAAGGGTATCAAAACATTACTAAACTCTGACACATCTTGGTCCCTTCCATATTGCAGCATGGTCCATTTTATGTTTTTATCCTCATGACTCTCGAAAAGGTAGTACTACTCCTTGTTGGAATCCTAGAATGAATTCCAAGTGGGTGTGGCTGAAAACAGTGAGGTCGTACTTTCATCCTTCTCCTCATAGTAGCTTTCCCACCATTCCTTCACATGGGGGGCGACATTGAGAAGAGAAAAAGTAATATTTTCCCAGCTGAAAAAATCATAAACAAAAAAATATCCTTCTAGCAGATTTAACCATTTATGTATGACATCTACATCTATTTGGCCCTCAAATATGTGAATGTCAAAGTTTACTTGTACCTTAAAAAGAGTGGAGCCTCCAAAGTGGTTGTTGGATGTGGATGCACCAACTGTTGAAGGATCTGGGCAAATTTATCCATCAACACGTTCCTTTGTTTCTCGAGGGCCTCATTGAGCAATATTTTAATATGATATCCTGCTTCCTTGTCTTTATTTTCCTCTCCCATGGGTGGCCGTCGGGGTTTGCGTGGCTAATCTTGCAAGGGTTCAACCAGATTGAGCCCTAACTCCTTATATCCCGACATCGTTGGGGACATGCAAAGAAAAACAAAGAAAGAGCAGTTTGCTCTGATACCACTAATATAGATTTAAATAGGAACGTAATAAATTACATATATAACTAGAAATTCAAAGATACAATAGAAATAACACTCCATTTCATTAATATCAAATACTGAAATATGTTTACAAACAAAATGTAAATAATACAAGCTCGGACGATGGTAGCTTATCACTAACAAGAGATGTGGGGGCTACATACCTCTGAACTGTGTTAAAATGAGACTCAAAGGCCTATCTATTATTGAGAAACAATGGAAAACCATAAACATCCAAAACCCTAAACCTAGGAGATGAAGCGCCAAACCATGGGCCCCATTTGGGTAAATTGGTACATCAATTTCCCGGGGTCGTAAGTTTGGCATATGATATTCGTTTGACGTGCACAATACCTTGTTAGAAAGATATATCTGAGGCCTACAAATTTTTGAATGTTGAACATTAGTAAATAACCAATTTGGGCCACATTTTTCCCAAAAAAGGTCATTTAGGGCCTCAAAACAACTCCGAAAGTTCAATGCCTGAAAAACTGCCAAAAATAGTAAATTGAGCTACAAATAAGGAAAATAAAAAAATAAAAGAAACAATGGTGGGGGTCCACGTGGAATAGGTGGGTGGCCACGAATATCCACCTAGATCATTCCTCCCCCCTTAGGAAGCAATGGTCCCCATTGCGTTGAGTTCCTCCACGATATGAGGAAAATTCTGTTGAACTTGGTCCTTGGTCAGCCATTTTCCCTAGTGAAAGATTTGGCTTGCTTTGACAACTCGATATATTTGGATCCTTTTTTATTGGGTGTTCTTCATCTGCATGTATATGATTCAATCAGTTGTGGATTTTTCCATGCAGTGTGGATTTAACTTTGTAGGTGTGAGTTGTTCTGCAATGTCTAATGTGTCCAACAATGGTGGGAAGTGTGGTCGAAGGTGGTCCACATTGAACACTGGGTGTAAGCCAAGGAATGGGGAAATGTTAAGCTCAAATGCATTGTCTCCCACTACCTTGGTAATGGTGTAAGGACCATATTGAAGTGGTCTGAGTTTCTAATAGGCTCTAGTAAAGTGTTCCTTCTATAAACGCAACCAGACTTTGTCCCCACCTGAAAATTTTGTGGCAACCGATGTTGATCATTTTCGCTATTTTTGCTTGGAATTTGATTTCTCCAGAATGTTATGGACCTGCTGGTAGATGTGTTGGATGTGCTCAATAATTTTTTTTACCTTATTAGCTTCAGATTGGACATGAGCTTAATCTACTTGAGTAGTTGCAAATGGTATGGCCACATCAATGGGACATAGTGGTTGGAATCCCTGGAAAGGGCTGTGGTGATTTGAGCTATGGAGAGCCCAGTTATAGATGTTATAGACATAGGGGAGGCTCTCATCCCATTTTCCTCGATGATTTGAGTTGTACATGCACTTAATGTGTATGATCATCATGTTGATGACCTCTTTCTGGCCATCAGTTTGGGGATGTAAAGTTGTGTACTTAGTGAGCTTGGTGTTCAACATCAATAAGGGATTGGACCAAAATGTATTGAGGAACCTACTCTCTTGATTTGAGATGATATACTGTGGGATCCCAAAGTGTACCCATACTCATTCAAATAAGAGTTTAGCAGTGGCTTCTATGATGATATTCCTCTTGCAGGCCTCCATAATGGCCATCTTGGAGAATTTGTCGACGTCCACAAAAACAAAATCTTTTCCATCCTTAGTAGAATGAAGGCCCGAAATGTAATCCATGTAGATGGATTCCCAAGGTAAACTTGGGGTAGGCAATGGTGTATAAGGGCCTTGCTTCTTGATGGTCAATTTGGTAATGGCACAAGAAGTGCACAATCTGATGTACTTCCCAACATCTCTTCGAAGATTCGGCCAATAGAAATACTTTTGCAGTATTGTCAGCATTTTTGCGACCCTGAAATGCCAAGTGGGCCGACTAGAGTGTGCTTGCCAAATCATCCTAGGATGCTCGCTTGAAGGAACATAAAGTTGTCCCAAGTGGCATAATAGGGCATCTTGAAGGTGAAAATATGGAACTTTCTGACCCTCCAAGAGTGTCTGGTATGTGTGGCTGAATTCTAGGTCACTTTTGTAGAGAAGTGGCCAATTAGAAGTCTTGTGCCCATAAGAGTTGAGCACGGTGGTTAACGCCATGATTAGTGGTTGGTTGAGGAAGTCTACAACATTATTGGTGCTCTTGGGTTGTATTATATTCTTTCCACGAATAACCTATGTAGTGAACCGGGGGGTT
>APFE030862834.1:166312-184588 GCA_000404065.3 Pinus taeda | reverse complement strand
GTTTTCTGGATATCAATGAAATATCCCTCATTGAGTTTCTTGTGCTCCTTTATGAGGTCCTCGAGTGTTTATCCATTAATATACTCGAAGGAAATACAATATATGTGAAGGTTGTCATCCACTAATGCTTCGATCATTTCCACTATGGGTGGATTCACAAATTTGGAGTTGGAATTTTTCTGCAAGTCTTCACAGAATATCGATTTCGTTTTTTATGTGTTCTAGGGTTGGCTTGAAAAAACTTTACATTGATATTTCAAGAATTTTCATGGTGCGAGTTCTGCGATTCAAGGGGTTGATGTAGTGACAGATCTTGTAAACGACTGAATTCATGTCGTGCCCTAATTCACCCATGATTTTCAAATCCGATACGTCGATATTGCAGATTCAAATGGTGGAATAATTAGGTCATGCTAAATATTTGAGAACTTATTCCTCTTCTCCAATGTCTTCGCCTAAAACGGGATTTTCTGAAACTGGCGTGGTTCCCTTATTTTCTTCTAATTATTCATGGATACCATTATCTATTTTTGAGGTATCAGAATCTAGAAATTCCTGATGACAAAAAGTATTACATTTAGTACTCTTTGATGATTAAACCTAGTCATCATCTTGTATATATTCATGTACTCCTCCCCATACCCACGTCGTTCCATGAGTTTAAATAAATTAGCTTCCAATCTTACTGGGATACATCCAAAAACTGTTGTCTACTAGTAGCTCCTTTAGCTCCAAAGCAATTTTAATAGCACCATGATTGGGGATCTTGGTCACGGTTAACATCCTGGTCAAAAGAACCCTTGAGAGAACATAATAATGATCCACATTGTCTCCTAACCAAACTTGAACCTTGACAAAGTCATATTTGGAAGAAGTATTGCAAGCGGTAGGTGGAGCGATAGGTGGCGAAGTAGCCGAGGACAAAGTAGGTTGTTCATCATTCATCTTTCTAGTTTCCTTATTCTGATTAGTTCTTGTATGTATGAGGCCATGATATTCAAACATGTAACCCTTCTTTTTATGTTACTAACTATAACACTTTTTGCGGGCATGAGTGCTCAAAACTTGGAAAGATAAGATTTTCTACTTCTCTCAATCAAATGCAATTGATTTCACAAAGGCCTTCTTGCATATTCCAATAAATTCTACAATATCTAGGAACTTTCCATTATTTTGTTTAGCATCTGACTGTAATTCTCATCAACTAAGCTCTTTTCTGAATCATCCCCAGGTAGTTTCCCTTCCCTAAGCTCATGATAGCAAGAAAGACAAAGATCATACTTACAATCGTCATCGCTTATGTGGAAACTTACGATAGATGTGTTGCAGTTGTCACAAAAATGATGCTCTCATTCTGGGTCAACATCAAACACTAGAATCTTTAGGTCTTATGTAGTTTTTTTTTTCTTCTGAATTTTGGTCTCAATCTCCCGTTCCAGTATTTTCTCATCATGAATATTAGTGATGACAGAGAGGCCACTACGAATCACGTTCTAGAAAAAAAAGGCCCTATCATCTACGCCCAATTCCTCCACTTTGACCTTGGGATTTTGCTGTAAACAATCTATGCAATTACAAGTTCCCCTACAAGCAACACAACTCTCGAAAAATTTTCTTCTGTTAACAAAGGGTACCATTTTGCAATGCATATAAGACAATACCTCTTTTGGCATGTTGAATAGTTGACCACCGTTCATTTGCCTTTTCTTTTACACTGATGGAAGTTCAAACTCCCATTTTTATCTGTTGGTGCTTACATTTCATTCTCCTTAGCCCAATGTTCCTCTTTGAGCTTGGGTTTTCATCCTATCTTCTTTTCACCACCCTCGTCACCTTCATATAACAATGTTTAGGGCTTCTTGCCCCGCTTCCTAACCTAGATGGGTACTCCAGTATCAAGGCCCAATTTAATAAAAAATCTTCTCTTGTTGTCTTTAGGCTCTACACTAGGGTTAAACTCCAATACATTGCTTTAATATAGTGGCCTCTAATTGTCTTCAAGTTCCACAGCCCCGGGTTTTCTGCCTCACTTCCTAACTTGAACCTGGACGAGGACTCCACTATCAGGAGCTTACAACTTAGAAAAATCAAGAGGCCCCACATGCGTATTAAACTCCAATCCTACATCGTGTAGATTTAGTGCCTTAGACCATTCAAATAATTTATCCAATAACTCTGCGTCGGACACCCCAAATTCAATTGTGGAATCCTCTTCTTGATCTTTTGTAGAATGTAGGGATTCTTCATGAATAATTTATGTCTATTCATTTTTATCTTCTTCAACAATCTTATCTATGTCACCTTGAGAAGTTACTAATCCAACATGTTCAAAATATTTTTCCATGTTAGACCATTCTTCATTGTTATTTTTCTTCATGTGAATGTATTCTTCCTTTAGAAATGTTGAATATTCTGCAAATGATTTTTTTAATTACTGAAATGATTCTCGAATTTCACATAACTTCTCAATGAATTTAGGACATAAACTTAATGGCATATTGTGTAGCAAATAACGTCCAAAGGCTCACATGGCTCTGATACCACTAAAGCAACAATATTGTAGCTTGTCGACTTTAAATGTAAAATACACAAAGGTATTTGTAAATAATATTTTATTAATAATATGAAATGTACAAATATGTTGAATGTTACAATGAGGCCCTCCTTATATACCTAGGCAGGTATCCTTTCACGATTGGACATGTCTTTTAGGCACACCTTTTCACTTAACTAATGACTATTTAAAATAATCATTATTTTGATTATTTATTATTTATATTCATTTTATTTTATGTAATTTATATTCGTAACATCCATTCGATTCCTTGGTCATAATTTATAATTAGAAAGAACTTTTGACTCCATAAGGCATTGGTCACAAACTCTAAATCTAATCAAATCTTTAATCTTGCTAAATTTTCACCAAGTAGCTAGGCCATTCAACTATGTTTCCCGGGTAAGTTTGTTCCCAACTTGCTTTCCACCATCTCATTTCAATAAGGACTACCCCCATAGCCTGTTGTTGGGAGACAACTAGAATGGAGAAGATGGGGATCAGAGTGACATCCCCCGCCCTGAGTTGTTGTCGTAGTGTTTGTACAATTTGAGCGACAAGATTCTCCATCACTGTTGTAAGGGACCATTTATTTGGACCTTGGTATTGACGACACTGTTATCAATCTTCATAATCTTCTAATGTTTTTCGTCATTCATTAGTCCATCAAGTGACATAACATTTTTTGTCACTTATCTTTCATCACTATTCATCTTTTCATCACTTTATTCTTCCTTATACTAATCCTTTCATCTTGTTTATCCGCACCCGATCCACCCAAGACATCTCGCCAAAGCTGCAAGAAAAGAATCGTGTCACGAAGCTAAAAAAGGACACAGGAAAGTGGTGTGAGTTCCATAAGAGCGCCACTCACAACACAAGTGAGTGTCAGGCCAAGAAGTCACTGGTGGTCGAGCTAAAGGTTTCATAATCAAATTCATGTTCCGACTTTGAGTCAGAACCCAACAAGGGGAATGACAAAGGGAAGCATATTATCGATGTGGAGTCCAACACCACCATTGCCACCACGAAGATCCAGAAGGGGGAGACCCCGAAGATCTAAAAGATTGAAATGGATTTTAGGGGAGAGGCACCCCAAGATCTGAAAAGTTGAAATGCCAGAATAAAAAGAGGAGAATACCCAATAAATGAAACCATAAAGATTTTTTTTATTAAAATGGAGAATAACTATAAGAGCTGCATTGTGGCAGTCAAATTGTCCTTTTACAAAGTGCGACTTGCTAGTTATAGTATTTTTCAGTTACAATATCACAGGTCAATTCCATGGGTGAATGAATACCATTGGTAGATGTCAGAATACCACGGGTCAATTCCATGGGTGAATGAATACCATGGGTGGATGTCACTTACAATACCATGGGTGGATGCCACATACAATACCATGGGTGGATGAATAACATGGGTGGATGAATACCATGGGTTGATGTCATTTACCATTCAGATCAACACCTTTAGGACCTAGACATTTAGGTTAGTTTCCTGTTTGGGTGGTGACTCCACTTATTCATCCATTATTTCTTAGAAAGTAAGCCCTCCCCGATATCCATTTTATTATCCTTGACTACTTTTTGGTTTTTGCCTTTTGGATCTTGGAATTAGATTCATGTTTAGGTAGCGACTCAACTTCTTTTACTTCTTACAAGATTTCTTGCTAGAAGCTTGCTTCTTGTGGATCTCTTGTTTTTCTTGAACATAGATTTCTCTTTGACATTCATTAGCCCCTTTTCCCCTAAAGCAGGTCATCATAGATGACTTGTTCACCCCGTGTCATTTTACTAAAATTCTTCATGATATTCAAGAAAATGGAATTAACAAATTACCTTTGTTCACTTGTGATGATGCAGTCACTGCTGCAAAACATATATTAAATTTTACTCGTATGATAATGTGTTGTGGATCTTCATTTTATGATCATGAAGACATCAAGATGCGAATTTTTGTCCTTTCTTTTGAAGGTAATGCTAGAGATTGGTTTTGCAATTTCCCTGACGATTCTTTTGATTTTGTACAAGAAATAAAGGACCCAATTATCAAATAGATATTTCAAGAAAATGAACCACATCAAAATGTGCCTTATTGTAGACCTTGTGACCACTTTCATGACGAATCCACTTGTGCCTTTGCAATCAGAATACGAGATAGTGGAAAGGTAGGAATAAATAACCAAGGGGATCTTATCAAGGAATTAACTCAAAGGCTTAGAGACATGCAATTCAGTCAAGCTCAGTTGATGAAAGCCACGAAACTTGGCCAATCACTCTTTTGAGATGAGATTCATGCACATCAAATTGATGACTATAAAAGAACAACATGCTTAGATCCTTGTATAGGAATGATTAGGTCCTCCCTGGTTAAGAGGGAGTGATGGATATGGTTCTCTACTCCATGTGTCATGCATACATCACTCTTGTCTTCATGGAAACAAGTCCTAAGTTGAGAGGGAGGTCATATCATAGTCATGATACACACCTTGAGAGAAGAAATTGGAGAATACTTTTTGAGGGGCTACTAAGATAAGAAAAGAAATATCTATTTGTAGAATATGTTGCTACATGTGAAGTAGGAAACAAAGATGAATGATTGAGGAATCTTATGTAAATATTAGTTTGAAATTCCTACTATGATAAATTGATAAGCAACATCTAGTTGTCTCGAAGACCCCAAAGGTTTTTGTTTACTTATGTACATTTGAAAGTTTGTTATTGATTGGTGTTGTGTTTGTACATGTAAATTTCTCTGAGGTTCGATAGCATGTTGGTTACATGATAGAGATTTGTTACAGATCTGTCTAATCGGGGAGGATTTGTTACCAATTGTATAATCAGGAGAGTTGAGGCTTTGTGTGTGAGAGACATTTCTTTGGAGGACATCTAGTCGACACTTGTGTTGATGTCTAGTCCCCAAAGTAGGGAGGGCGGCACTATTCATGGAGTTCTGAACTCATATATGTCCCTAGATCCCTGGTTGATGGTTATCAAGTAATCTTGATGGTACCTAGAGTGGCTGAAAGCTTTATTCCATCTTAGTCCCACTAAGATAGATTGTCATGGTCGGGAATCTAGTCCATGGCATTACGGTGCCTAAATTGTTGAGAAACCTTGGATAGATTGTGTTGGTCAAGAATCTAGTCCATGGCATTGCGGTGGCTAAAATCTTCATAGTTCACATAGTTGGAGATCTTCATTGTACTTGTATATGATGAATACTTCCCTAGTTAAGTGGGAATGTTGAAAAATGTAACTAGGTTCGGTCTTCATAATTGTATTTGAGTCATAATAAAATGAACTTATGAAAAATAATGAAAATATTAATAATAATTATTATTATTATTATTATGACTTATTAAAGCATGGGTTTCATGCTTGGGTCATCATGTTTTAGGTAAAAGTCCCCATTGAGGACTTCTAAGATTGATTCTAAGTCAATAGAGTCATTGTACATTGAAAGAGACCCTTCTTGGGCTTTTGAATAATGTAAGGAGAATTATTTTTGTGTAAAAAACGAATTGTGTCACCTCCACACCAAGACAACCTCAAGAAGATCAAGTTAGCCTCAAGAATGGTAATTCAACCTCACAAGAAGCCTATATATTGAAGCAGTTTGATTCATTTGGAGGAAAATCACTCACACAAGTTTGATCTCCTAGAAGAAGCCTTGAAAAGGTGTAAAGTTGCAGCGGAAGAAGGTGAATTGTAGGATCAAAGGTTTTGGGTTATCTCTCTCTCTCTCAAATGTGTGATTTTTTGGGCTATGACATCAAGGTTGAAGTGTGAAATCAAGGTAGAAGTGTTGCTTCAAGGTCGAAGAGCTAAGTGCTTCACGGTCGAAGTTGTTGCATTAAGATCGAAGTTGCTAGGTCAAAGATACTACTGCATCGAAGTGTTGCTGCTGTTGCATCTAGGTCGAAGACAATACTGGAAAGTGATCATTTACTGAAAAGGGAAAGGGATGACATGGTGTGGAGGAACTATGTGTCTAAGTCTAGAGTCTTGGATTATCTCAGGAAAACTATTGAAGGAAGAGTTGTTGATAGAGTTTTCCCCAATATTGGGGTTTCTCCCTGATTGTTCGCCTACATCTGGTATCCTTGATCTGCATGCTATTGTGTTGGTAATTTCTTGATGAACTAAGATAAAATAAGAACATAAGAAAATTAATAAGAACACAAGAATGTCACAAGTAATTATCAAGTATAACAAAATCTTTCTGCCTTTCCAATTTTCTAATAGTGGTTAAGTCAAAGTCATTTTTTTTAGGAAATTAGCTCAAAATAATTAATTTTGACCTAATAAAATAGGGATTCAATGAGAAATTTGAAAATTCCTTAAAATAAATATTTTCAAAGGCGAATATTAAAAGATCATCAAGGATTTATCAACAACCAAGGTTATTTTGACAAGGATCAAGTCAACTAGTTGTTACTTTTCCACTCGGAGGATTTATATATAAATTATAGTGTCATTTATCTCAAAATCCATCTAATTTCTGGCTAAGAAATTGATGTTGAAGCATTGATGTAATGCTATTGTGCTATTGAGAAATTTTATTTCTATCATAATAAAGACTTTGGGGTGCAGTTCAACATGTTTAATGTTTGTTGATTTGTGATATGTGATAGCTACGAACTTTCCTATGTTAGGCTGGTAAATGTTAAAATTTGTTTTTCATTAGATGGGGATAAAGTCATTCTATCGATAGTTTCAGGCTAATCTTAGATGACTTGGTTCGCCATATGATTAACAAATTTTCTTGAGATATATACATAGTGTTTGCAGGTAGTCCAATACTTGGTCTCCAAGTTCACAAACTGTGGGCATGAACCGACTTTGTTTGGATTCCAAATATTTAAATGATTGATTTAAACTTTCGCTAAGATTGTAGTGTGCATTGGATTTCTGAAGTATTTTTAGGCATTTATCAAAGAAAAAATTCATAAAAAATATTTCTCAAAATTTATTTTAAAACCCTTATATTTGTAAATTTTTTAAATAGATTTGTAATTTAAATTTATAGATTATTTTGGCTAATTGGGGTTCTGTGTTTTTGAGATTTTGTATACATTTTGGGTCTTGGTTATTTTATCTCAATTTTGAAGGTGAAGACAAGAGAAGAAACTATAATAGAGCTAGATCTAGGTCCTTGAGGGTAAGATCTAGTCTCTGGAATTTTTGCAGGGGCAACCATTGGAAAATTTGTAGCAAAATTCAGATCTGAAGCCAATAAAATTTTTAGAAGCTGGGGTTTCAAGTTTTAGGCCTCCCGAGCCCAGATTCAGGCCTCCTAGGGCCAACCTCCTCCTCCTCTTGTCCTACATCATCATTCCAACCCTCTACATCATCATATCATCCTTTTTAGGGCAGGTCGTACCCTTTTGGGGCCTCAACCTCCCTTTCTAGGCTTTGTGTTGCAGTCTTTAGGCCTTAGAAGGCTTTCCTTTGCCCCAAACGATTGCCTCAAAGGCTAGCTGGAGGCTGTAGGGCTGTAATTGGCCCTCAAACCCTAGTCATTAATCCCTTTAGGGCCTTCTCCCTCCAGTGTTTTCCTTTATTGGCCTCCTCCTTCCTCCACCCTATGCTTGGCCTCCTTGCACCTTTTCCCCTCAACACTACCCCTACTAGGCCTATCTTTGGCCCTCATTGGCCCTAGTTTGACATAAATTGATATTTGAATTTTTTGGACTGAATACTTGGTGGTTTTGCAGGGTTTTAACTTTTGGATTTATTTTTATTTTTATTTTTATTTTTAGGTGGCAAGCTCATCCTACAATTTCAAAAAATTTGGACCAAGGGATCTTCAAGGCCTTGGGACTAGGGCTTGCTCTTTAAACCCTATTTTTCTCATTGTTTTTCTATTTCTGTAATTTAATCATTATAACTGTGATACATAAGACCTAAAATCACATTAAGTTGGTCAAAATACTCTTAAATTGCAAAATCTAAATTTTCCTAAAATTTGGCCACTTGGGCATTCATCATCTAGCTTAGATATGAATTTTTTCTTGCTGGAATCCACTGCATAAATGAGTATATCACATCTGAAATTTTCTGAATAACATACCTAAGAAGGCTTAAAAAGCATACTTTTAAGATTTGAAAGTTATCTCTTAGTTTTGGACAATTTTTGTCACTTGTAGCCCTAATATCTAACTAGTTTTTTGTTTACTTGTTGATGCAATAAGTTATATCAGCTCTGATCTAATTTTGAAATTTGCATTTCAAGTGAGCTAAAATTCATTGTTTCACTTTGGAAAATTGTTGGGCACTTTAGTGATCAAATCTAGTTGCTATAAGCTTGTAATTTCTTGGGTTTAAATTGATTTCCTTACTACTGTCATAAGATTAATAAGTGCTGGAGTTTCTGAAGTATTACTACTTATTTTTATCATTGAGAATCTAACATTGGTTTGTCTTATCATGAGTTATAAGAACTTTCAAATTTTTTCATTTACATCACTCACACTTAATCTCTAAATTTTTGATATTGTTGATGGTATAAGCTACTTTGGCATTTGAAATTTAATAGACATTGTGATAAGAACATCTTGAATAATTTTGATTGGTGTAATCATTGACTAATTGACAATTGGCTAATTTGTTCTAAGTATCTTGTGGATTGATTCATTGGCACTTATATCCAAGCATGCGTCTTATTTTAATATTGTTTTCTAATTGTTGTTAAGTAGTCTTGTCATTAAAGGCTAGTCACAATTTAAGTACTTAAAGAATAAATCAATCTTAATTCAAGCAACTTCACTCAACCATCTTGCATAAGCATTCTCATTTTCTCTTTGCACTTAATAACTTACCTCCTAGAATAAGATTGGTTGATAGACTACTAGGACAACCCTTTCTCATTTAGCTTGAGGGATTCAAACCTTCTTAGTGGTTAACACAGTGACCTTGCAGTAGTCAGATCCACAGTCTTTGTAGCGCCAAAGGCATTGGGTGGTTGGAACACAGGAGGAGGTATTGTTAATCAGGCCACTGTCTACTTCCCGTTGGCTTCCATCTCAAAACCTACTCTCAAAACTACAATGAAGGGAAAGGTTCCATCTAGATTAGGCATATAATTTAAAACTAACCAAAATTCTTGCATGTCACTTAGATCTTAGGAATCACATTTCATACTTGTTAGTTGATCATATAAGCAACAGTTCGGATAATGTAGTCCCCATCTGATCCAGGTGGATATTGGTGGCCACCCACCAATTCCACTTGGACCCCCACCATTGCTTCTTTCAGTTTTTCAATTTCCTTAATTATAGCACAATTTACTATTTTTAGCAATTTTTCGGGTCATAAACTTCCGAAGCTGTTTTGAGGCCCTAAACGACGTTTTTTGGGAAATCTACCACCTACGATTTTCTATCTAAAATCGCCTTTTCCGTCGTAGTCCTTAAAGAGATCTTTCCAATGGGCTATCATGCGTATCAAAAGGAGATAATATGACCAAGTCACGACCCCAGGAAGTTGGTTGTCCAACTTACCCCAACGGGGCCCATAAACTCTTGGTGTTACATCTCCTCGGGTTAGGGTTTTGGTTGTTTAGGGTTTGCTCTCATTGTAAGACAATTCAGAGGCATGTAGCTACCACATCTCTTCTCAGAGATAAGCTACCATCGCCCTAGCTAGTTTATTTCCATTCCTGTTTGTAAGCATATTTCACTATTTTACATTAATGAAATGAAGTATTATTTCCATTGCATCTTTGTGTTTACAGTTATCTCTATAATTTGTTGCGTACCTGTTTAAATCTGGATCAGTGGTATCAGAGCGGTTTTCTTTTCTTCTCTATTTTTCTTTGCATTTCCCCAATGAGTTTGGGATATAAGGAGTTAGGGCTTGAACTAGTCGAACCTTTGCAAGACCAGCCTCGCAAATCTCGACGACCTCCTATGGCGGATGGAAAGAAAGACGAGGGGGTAGGAGATCCTATCAAAATCTTGCTTGAAGAAGCCCTCAAGCGACAAAGGAATGCGATGATGGACAACTTTGCCCAGATCCTTCAGCGGCTACCCAGGGGTGATGCGTAGGCTTCCAACAGCAACTCTAGAAATTCCACACCGTTTAAGGTACAAGTTAATTTTGAAATCCCCATATTCCAGGGTCAGATAGACGTAGATGCCGTCGATAAATGGTTAAATGTGCTAGAGGGTTATTTTTCTTTTCATGATTTTTCCAGTTGGGAAAAGATTATTTTCGCTCTTCTCAAAGCAGCCCCCCACGTCAAGGATTGGTGGGAAACCTACTGCGAGCAGAAGGATGAAAGTACAAGCTCACTATTTTCAGCCACACCCACTTGGAATTCATTCCGGGATGCCATCAAGTAGCAATACTACTACCCTGTCGGAAGCTATGAGGATCAATACATAAAGTGGACCACGCTGCGGTAGGGAAGGGACCAAGACGTGCCTGAGTTTACCAACATTTTCCATACCCTTTGCACAAAGTTGGGTATCAAGGATACAGAGCAGCATTTGGTACTCAAATATCGTGGCTATTTGCATAAGTACATCCAGGAAGAAATAGAATTCCTGAACATATCCTCGCTCGGCACGGCATATTGGTATGCCGTCAAGGTCAAGAAAAAGTTTAAATAGAAGAAGCGAGACTTTGGATCTGCAAATCCAAAACAAGGGAAAGGTGCCCCCAAACTACAAAACAAAGGAAAAAGCCAAGGCAGGAAGCCCAAGACAACCCAGCAAAGCTACAAGCAAAGAACAGTGCCACAAAGTTGTAAAAGGACATAGGAAAGTGGTGTGAGTTCCATAAGAGCTCCACTCACAACACAAGTGAGTGTCGGGCCAAGCAGTCACTGGTGGCCGAGCTAAAGGTTTTAGAATCAGATGCATGTTCTGACTCTGAGTTAGACACAAATAAGGGGAATGACAGAGGGAAGCAGATTATTGATGCGGAGCCCAATGCCACTGTTTCCACCACGAAGATCCAGAAGGAGGAACCCGAAGATATAGAGGAGGAGGAGCGTCTCTTCCACTCCCAGATGTGGATAAAGGGCTCCCCGCTACAGGTCATTGTCGATAGTGGGAACCAAAAGAACCTCATTTTTGCAGAGTTCGTGAAGCGGCTGGGCTTACCAACCACAACACATCCACAACCGTACATCATCGGGTGGCTTCACCAAGGACAGGATCTTCACGTGAGCCAACAGTGTCGCCTTCTATACAACATCAAGCCCTTCATGGATGAGGTATTGTGTGAGATTTCTCCCCTTGAAGTTTGTGATGTATTATTCAGAAAACCATACTTGTGGAAGTGACATCCTGTGTATGAACCAAGGCCCCGTGTTGTTATTGTTACTTTGTGAAATAAGTTGTACATGATACCAGAGGTAGCATCGCCTACTGCCATCTCTTTGATTACTGCAGAACAATGCAGTAAGCTCATTTCCAAAACCAGGAGATTTTTTTTCCTGATGATACAACCTCAAGGAAAGAAAAATATGGTTGCCATGGCCTCCAGATAGGGGCCCTCCGCACAACAACTACAGATGGACAAGGTCATGGAGGAGTACAAGGAAATCTTCACCTCCCCCGCAGGGGTTCCTCTGCACTGTCAGGTCAAGCACTCAATTGATCTGACCCCAGGTGCGCCGCCACCCAATGGATCAATCTATCAGCGTTCTGTTCTGTAGAACGATGAAATCAAGAGGCAGATTCAGAAGCTGTTGCAAAAAGGTCACATCCATCCGAGTTCATCGCCATGTGGGAGCCTGATCGTGTTGGTACAGAAGAAGGATGGGACTTGGAGACTCTATATTGACTATCGGGCACTGAACAATATCATTGTCCGTAATAGGTACCCCATCCCATAAATTGATGACCTCCTGGACCAACTGAAGGGGGAAAATATTTCAACAAGATCGATTTGAAGTCAGGATATTACCAAGTACCAATCGAACCCTCCGATGTGTGGAAGACTACCTTCAAAGCCAAGGAGGGCCTTTTCGAATGGTTGGTTATGCCTTTTGGATTGACGAATGCTCCTGCAACCTTCATGAGGCTAATGGATGAGATCTTGTGGCCATTCACCAACTCATTTGTAGTGGTATACTTGGATAACATCCTGATCTTTAGCTAGAGTTGGGAAGAGCACCTCCACCACATCCAACAGGTTCTCCAAACACTGCGGCAACACAAGTTATGTGCCAATTTGGAGAAATGCACTTTTGGCATGACCCAGGTTCAGTATCTAGGATACATTATTGATGAACATGGGGCGCATGTGGATCCACCCAAGATCCAAGTCATTCAAGATTAGCCATCTCCAACCACTCTAACAGAGCTTCGCATCTTTCTAAGCCTTGCCAACTTCTACCACAGGTTCGTGTTGGTATTTTCTCATATCACTTGGCCCTTGAGTTAAGTCACCAAGGGAGGAGCGAAAGAAAAATTCTTTTGGTCTGAATCTCAACAAAAGGCATTCAAAGAGTTAGAAGAACGCCTCTGCTCGGTACCAGTTCTTACATTACCAGACTTGCAACAACCATTTGAGGTCGAGATAGATGCCTCTGACTATGCTATTGGGGCAGTCCTTACTCAACACAGGCATCCAATGGCATATCATAGTGAGACACTTTCAAACACAGTCCGAAAGTATCCCACTTATGACAAAGAGATGTATTCCATTATGCAGGTCTGCTGACAATGGAAGGATTACATTTTGGGGAAGGAAATGGTCATCAACACAGACCACCGACCCCTACAGTTCATACAAACCCAAGGGAAATTGCAGAATGATCGCCATCAGAAGTGGTCCACATACTTGCAACGGTTCCATTTGAATATCAAGTATAAGAAGGGCAGCACCAATAATGTTGCAGATTCCCTCAGTCGACCACCGATCATGGCGTTAACCACCGTGCTCAACTCTTGTGGGCACGAGACTTCTAATTGGCCACTTCTCTACAAAATTGACCTGGAATTCAGCCACACATACCAAACACTCTTGGAGGGTCAGCATGTTCCATATTTTCACCTCCAGGATGCCCTGTTATGCAACCTAGGTCATGTTTGTGTTCCTTCAAGCGAGCGTGCCAAGATGATTTGGGAACCACACTATAGTCAGGTTGCTAGGTATTTCAGGGTCAAAAAAATGGTGGCAGTACTACATAAGTATTTCTATTGGCCGAATCTTCGACAGGATGTCAGGAAGTACATCAGATCATGCACTGCCTGTGCCATTGACAAACCAACTATCAAGAAGCAAGGCCTCTATATCCCGTTGCCTACCCGTAGTCGACCTTGGGAATCCATCTCCATGGATTACATGTCAGGCCTTCCTTCCACTAAGCATGGAAATGATTGTGTTTTTGTGGTCCTTGACAGGTTCCTGAAGATGGCCATTATGGCAGCCTGCAAGAAGAATATCATAGTAGAAGCCACTGCTAAACTCTTCTTTGAACGAGTGTGGGTACACTTTGGGATCCCACATTCTATCATCTTAGATCGGGACAGTAGGTTCCTTAATACATTTTGGTCCAATCTCTGGTCAATGTTGGACACCAAACTCACTAAGTCCACAGCCTTCCATCCTCAAACTGATGGTCAGATAGAGGTTGTCAACAGGATGATTGTACACATTCTACACATGTACAGCTCAAAGCATACACACACATGGGACGAGAGCCTCCCCTATGTTCAACACAGCTACAACCAGGCTCTCCACAACTCAACTGGCCACAACCCTTTTTAGGTGGGCTTGGGATTCCAGCCACTATGTCCCATTGATGTGGCCATGCCATTTGCAGCTGCTCATGCAAATTCGACTCATGTCCAGTCTGAAACAGATAAGGCAAACAACTTCATTGAGCACATCCAACATATTCGCTTGCAGGTCCATGACATCCTGGAGAAATCAAATGCCAAGTATAAGCAACAACATGATCAACATTGGGTGCCACACAAGTTTCAGGTGGGTGACAAAGTCTGGTTGCATTTGCAAAAGGATCGTCTTACTGGAGCCTATCAGAAACTCACACCACTCTGATATGGTCCTTACACCATTACCAAGGCTATGGGAGACAATGCATTTGAGCTCAGCATTCCTCCATTCCTTGGCCTGCATCCAGTGTTCAATGTGGACCGCCTTCGGCTATACTTTCCACCATTACTAGACACATCCGACATTGCAGAACAACTCACACCCACAGAGTTAAATCCAGATTGCATGGAACAAGCTACAACTGATTGGATCATGGGCACACAGATCAAGCACACTGGCCACAAGAATATCCAACTGTATCGAGCTATCAAAGCAGGCCAACTCCTTCACCAGGGCAAGTGGCTCACCACAGACCAAGTTCAATAGAAGTTCCCTCATCGCATGGAGGAACTCAATGCAATGGGGACCATTGCTTCCTAAGGGGGGAGGAATGATCCAGGTGGATATTGGTGGCCACCCGCCAATTCCACTTGGTCCCCCACCATTGCTTCTTTCAATTTTTCAGTTTCCTTAGTTATAGCACAATTTACTATTTTTAGCAGTTTTTTGGGTCCTAAACTTCCGAAGCTGTTTTGAGGCCCTAAACGACGTTTTTTGGGAAATCTATCGCTAATGATTTTCTATCTAAAATCATCTTTTCTGTCGTAGTCCTCAGAGAGATCTTTCCAACAGGCTATCATGCGTGTCAAACAGAGATAATATGACCAAATCGCGACCCCGGGAAGTTGGCTGTCCAACTTACCCCAACGGGGCCCATAAACTCTTGGTGTTACATCTCCTCGGGTTAGGGTTTTGGTTGTTTAGGGTTTGCTCTTATTGTATAATAATAAAAATGCCGTTAAGCCTCATTGTAACATAGTTCAGAGGCATGTAGTTGCCATATCTCTTCTCAGAGATAAGCTACCATCGCCCTAGCTGGTTTATTTCCATTCTTGTTTGTAAGCATATTTCACTATTTTACATTAATGAAATGAAGTATTATTTCTATTGCATCTCTGTGTTTACGATTATCTCGATAATTTGTTGTGTTCCTGTTTAAATTTGGATCACCATCCATGTTCAGGTTAGGAAGAGAGGTAGAAAACCCCAGTCCGTGGCACTTGAATATAATGAGAGGCCACTAGATTCAAGCAATGCAGGGTTGAAGATTAACCCTAGTGCAGAGCTTGAACAAGAAGAGAAGATTCTGGATTGGGGTGGGCCTTAATACTGGAGTACCCATCTAGGTTAGGAAGTAGGGCAAGAATCCCCAGACATTGTTATATGAAGGTGATGAGGGTGGCGAAAAAAAGAGAGGACAAAACCTAAGCTCAAGGAAGAACATCATGCTGAGGAGAATGAAAGAAAAGCACCAGCAGATAAAAATGGGAGTTCAAATTGCCATCAGTGTAAAATAAAAGACAAAGACACGGTGGTCAACTATTCAACATGCCCAAAGTGGTATTGCCTTATATGCATTGCAAAACGGTACCCTTTGTTAACTGAAGAAAATTTCATTGAGCGTTGTCCTACTTGTAAGGGAACTTGTAATTGTAGAGATTGTTTACGGTGAAATCATGAGGTCAAAGTTGAGGAATTGAGCATAGATAATAGGGTCCATTTTTTCCAGAACGTGATTTGCAGTGGCCTCTTTGTTGTCACTAAGATTCATGATTATCAAATGCTAGAACTAGATGTTAAGGCCAAAATTTAGAAAAAAAAGTTGTAGTAGGCCTAGATACTCGACTATTTTATCATCATGAATCTTAGTGATGACAGAGAGGCCACTGCAAATCATGTTCTGGAAAAAACTAACCCTATCATATACGTTGAATTCCTCCACTTTGACCTCGGGATTTCACCTTAAACAATCTTAATGTTATGAAACTAGCTCACAAAAAGATAGAAAAGATAGATGAATGCCTTAGAAATAAGCCTCTTTGAGGGGGAAACCTCCTTTACATTACACAAATGAACAATTCTTGGATGATACAAATGAAAATACCTCCTTTCTATATATTAGGAGTTCTAAGGGGTCATAATGTAATCAAAGCCGACATAACAATAATAATGTAAGGGCACAATAATAACAATAGTGGGCTTCTATGGGGCATAATAGTAACAATATGGGGACTACATGGGTATAGCAATATAATAAGGGGGTTGTACTAATAACAATAAGGGGTTACACTAGTAGTATATGGGCCTAACATGCCCCTCTCCTTCAAAAAGTGTTGTCCTCAATGCTTGAGTAGTTCTTGATGCTTCTGTATAAAATTCTTGTCCTCCTGTGTGGAATCTTCAGTGGGTAAGTTCTTCCACTTGATGGGATACTCTGAAATTGATCGATTCCGTAGCTATTGGGTTCTTGTTTCTGTGACTACTCCAGGTTCCAATATGACATTTCCTTCCTTGTCAAGTTCTCGCAATATTGTTGGAACTGGGATATTCTACAACTTTTGAATGAGTTCCCTCCCTGCTTCGCCATTATTCCATTCATACCTTCCTTTGTTTATTAAATTTGGTTGGATAGTTATACCAACCTCTACCATTTCTGCAACCATATGTTCAATTTCACTCCTTTGGGCATATGGATATCTATAAGGCTTGATGTTTGGAGAAACACATCCTGGAATAAATTGAATAGCATGATCGTGATCATGAATACGTGGGAGACCTTTGGGAGTCTCAAATACCTTGGAATGATTGTCCAAGACTTTTTGGAGATCTAGAGAAATACATGATTTTGATGTGCGAACAGTAAGAGAATATAATTGTGCAATTATGCCTCGTTGTTCTTTCTTTATAAGTTTTGTCATTCCGTCAGAGTTGATTATATTTCCTGGTTTTCCTGTGATACCCTTTAATTCAACTTCCTTTCCTTCCAAAGAAAATTTCATAAAAAGTTAATGAAAGTTAAAGGATATTGTACCCAAGGATTGTAGCCATTGGACTCCTAATACAACATCAGCACCACCCATTGGAACGGAAAACATTGTGCTATTCAATACATATTCTCCCATGGATAGCTAGATATTATGGCACTTTCTAGAGCAATTTATGGTTCCTCCACTTACAACCATCACTTGACACTCTAGTTTTGGATCTAGGAAGCAATTCAAGTCCTTAGCTATCTTACAATTAATAAAATTATGGGTACTACCCGAATCAATCAACACTATTACCTTTTCTTCTTGATATTTCCTATCTTTACCTTTTGAGGAGTGGTAATTCTGATGAATGCATTACAAGATATGGTCATATTCATTTCTTCTTTCTCTGGGGTTGGTTCTTGGGGAGTATCCTTTTCTTTTGATGTTTCTTGATACTTTTCTTGCTGATATTTCACTGTTTGAACCTTCTTCTTCTTGATATTTCCTTCTATCTTGAGAGTTTGGGGAGTGATAATTTCTTCCAATGCTTTACAAGATATGGTTGGATTCATTTCTTGATGCTCGATGTGATCTTTCACTTCTTCAACATTTTTCTTCTTGATATGTCCTTCTATCTTGATAGTTTGAGGAGTGGTAATTCTAGCCAATGCATTACAAGATATGGTTGGATTAATTTCTTCTTTATCGATGTGATATTTCACTTCTTGAGCCTTTTTCTTCTTGATATGTCCTTCTATCTTGAGAGTTTGAGGAGTGGTAATTCTTGCCAATGCTTTACAAGATATGGTTGAATTCATTTCTTCTTTCTCTGGGGTTTGTTCCTAGTGCATATCCTCTTCTTTTGATGTTTCTTGATCCTTTTCTTCCT
>APFE030862834.1:134526-146157 GCA_000404065.3 Pinus taeda | reverse complement strand
TTATATAATAGGCAAAAAAATAATAAAAATAAAATTCAGGTATGACCGAGGACATATTATGTAGACATGGGGCACCTAAAGGCATCAACAAGGAGAAGCTGATCAAAAGTTAATGGACAACAAGTGGCAAAAATTCCAAGGTAAGAGTAGAATTTTATTTCAGATAGCATTCAAAGCACACTTTTGCATAGTTATGAAACCATAAGCTCCATTATATGTGATGATTGGTGTGATAGCCTCCATAACCATTCCACGACCTATGATTCTTCCACGAACCATGCATTTATTTTTCCAACGACCTCATGATTAGCCCTCAGATTTAACTTGTGTTTGGCTGCACTTTTACACTCCACCTGTAATCATGGGGCGTGGTCGATTTGATCACGGCTCTTCTCCACCGGAAAAATTCCACAGCCATTTAATGAACGTGTTTACATCTACTCTCCAGCCATTCAGTTTAAAAATTCTGCCGAGTTCACTTCACTCCCCTATTATTCTATTGAAGCCACGGTTACATTTCCACCCATTCCACATAAGCCTCCGCTCCATTCCGTGAATTCACTTCTGCTGCCTGTCCTCTGTTTTCCGCTCACAGTCACTGGTTTTCTCCATAAACCCTGTTCACTCCCGCTAACCCAACCATCTCACCTCCACTAAACCCTTCTCACGCAGATGAATTTTAAGAACAGAAGGAAGGAATGAGTCTGTTTCTAAGAGCAGAACTGGAAGGGGCCAAGTTTATAGAGGGGTACCCCCAAGTGAAAAACATACTGAAGAAGGCGCGGTGGCTACAGTTCATTCAAAAGTTCAGAGGTTACAATAAGGAGATTACAAAAGTTTTTGCAAGGTATTTTAACGGCCTGGAGGTGGAAATTGGGTACCTCAAGTTTACAGTCACCGAGGCATCTATAACAGCCGCTACAGAACTCCCATAGGAGGGAGAACACTGGTTCAAGAACAAGATCTTTGACGAGAAGGCTTGGAGGGTTATCGTACGCAATCCAGGTATGGATGTAACTATATTTAAATGAGGATTTCTGTCCATGCTTGAGAAGAGAAGTGGGCCAGTTTATTGTTGATTATTCAAAAGTTCATTACGTGTCAAGGCCGTTTTGGATCGATGTATATGTATCATACCCGGTTGCTGATGAACTTTTTAGAAAATCAAACCCTCAATTTGCCTTAATTTTTATTATTGAGCTTGAAAAAGATGTGCACAACCGTCCAAAAGAATATAGAGGACATAGAACCCCACCTATATCATCACGGGCTTGTGAAAATTTTAATTGAAGACCAATTGAAGAAAAAGAAGGACACCTAGGAACAGTTTTTGGTGAGAAACTACTTTCAAGATCCACCTGAAATACCTGAGAGCAGTACAACAAGGAAGAGTAGGAAAAATGAAACTAGTGTGAGAATTCAAGACCCTCCTATTAGCATAACTAAAGAAGTTAATCAAGAAGAGAGGCTGGAAAGAACTAAGGATAAGAAGCAAAGAAAACCAAAAGAGAAAAGAAACATAGAAGCTGTATATTAGACCCCAGATCCTTCCCAAAAAGAAGACCACCAAACACTGTATGAAAGACTAGCTTATCTTCGGGAACAATCAGCTGCAGCCAAGAAGAAACGAAAAGAAATACAGAGTATGGAGGAAGAAGGCACTAGTCCACAACATTTAAGGAGAAGCTCTAGGCTTAGAGGAAAGTGGAGGAAAATGAAAACAAAAGGGCCCCATTTCATTGATTTAGGAGGAGAAACATCGGAGAAGCCTCCAGAAATCTCTCCTGACCGTAGACCACACCATACTCCTCTTTCCCAGCCAGATGTTGACATGAGTCCTTCTCGGCGAGACTTTGAAATCAATCCTCCTCAACAAGATTTTGGGGACAGTCCAAGGAAAACTACACCCAAGATAGACCCGAATTAGCAAGAGATGTATGATTATATAGAATCCTTGGAAAAGACAGCCACAGCTCCAAGCACTTCATCCATCCAGCCTCACACAGCACAAGAATCTCTAATCCAATCATTGAAACAAGCAGTTTTTGAACTAGAGGTCCTAAATAGACACATTAAACATGAAAATGAAGCATTGAAGGAACAAAGTTGATTGGATAAGATCATTCACGACAACACAATGTTGTACCTTGGGCTATGGCAGAAAAAGAACAGGAAATTGAAGAAAAAGTGCAGGAGAATAAGTAGAGCACTCATCAACCTGAAATTCAGATGCTTGATGAGGAAGTCCAGGATGTTAGCAGCACCATGAAAGAGAAGAAGAGGGCTGGATGCACTGGTAGAAGTATGAGAGCACATGATCTAAAGGGGGGATAGTCAAAGTTTTGATTGCATGGGGACATGCAACACCTTCACAGTGGGGGTATGTTGAGCCCTGAACTTGCATCTCTCCTACACACTTTCTTAGACTTTTCCAACTCACCTGAACCTCCTAAGCTATCAAAATCATTGCATACTGGTTTTCTAATTATTTTTTGCGTTTGCTGTTTGAACTAGATTTTTGCTCATGAGCTGCCGGAATCTTGTCACTTTCCGCAGCTGATTCAACTTTCCGCAGCTATTTTTGTTAAACTCCAGGTTGCAGGTGTCACCAGACAAAGCAAGCCACATGGGCAAGTTGGGAATGACCTAGACATGGATCAGGTCCTATTGGTCCAGTTGGATTCATCAAAGAAGTTCGTGGTCAAAGGTGGTCAAGCAGTGGTCAAACATAGGAGTCCTACGACAACAGGACTCCGTTTTCAAACACGTTAAGACTTTTGTGGCCATTCCTAGATCCCTGGGGACATATCGACACCTGTGGACTGCTCAACAAGGCGAATCCAACAGCCACACTTAATAGATTTAATCATCACGGCAACCATTATGCTAAATATATGGACGTTGTCTTTTACGTGTCTCTGTTCACGTAGTTTTATAAGGAAAACAATTATGTAACCTTTGTTATAAATAATGTGTTTCTATACGCATAGTAGTTAGTAATTTGAATGTAATTTTGCTGTTAAGAATTCACTGTGCTATGACACTAGTTTTATTGTATTAACTGTGTTTTGAGATATACAAGAAGACTCTGTTCTACATGCTTGCATGAACGTAATTTTGGATTGATAACCTGTTGGCCTAGGTTGTGCAGAGGGCCCCTACACACTGAGGTTTCGTTTCCATTGTTGATGTATAGTCTTTATGTATCATTTCCTTATTTTCACTGCACATGTTTTATAGTTATTCACTTGTGTATATTTCTAACATTTCACTTCTGTCCATGACTTTACAAGCTTTGTATAACGCTGATCAGTGTGTGCATGTTTCAGGATAGAGTAGGCAGCCCGAACATCTGTATATAATTTTCACAATAACTAGTGATATAAAATTGATCCTCTGCTGACTTTTCTTTTCTTAGTTTCATTTAATTCCAGTCCTGCTTTGTTGATTTCAGTGTTGTTCATTTGCTTTGTTAAGTTAGTTTAGAAATCAACTCATTCATGTCATTGACGGTTACCTCCGAAAGCCATAGCTAGACTAACTGGTGAGGGATCAAATTATGAGTGTTGTGATTTGATTTTAGTTTACTTCTCTGCAATTAGATATTAAATTGTTCATTTCATTGACGGTTACCTCCGAAAGACATAGCTAGACTAACTAGTGAGGGATCGAATTATGAGTGTTGTGATTTGATTTTAGTTTATTTTTCTGCAATTAAATATTGGATTTCTCATTTCATTGACGGTTACCTCCGAAATCCATAGCTAGACTAACTGGCAAGAGATCGAATTATGAGTGTTGTGATTTGATTTTAGTTTACTTTTATGCAATTAGATATTGGATTGCTCATTTCATTGACGGTTACCTCCGAAAGCCATAGTTAGACTAACTAGCGAGGGATCGAAATATGAATGTGGTGATTCGATTTTAGTTTACTTTTCTGCAATTAGATATTGGATTGCTCATGTCATTGACGATTATCTCCAAAAGCCATAGCTAGACAAACTAGCGAGAAATCAGACTATGAATGATGTAATTTGCTTTTAGTTTTACTTTCTTTGCAATCTTTGATTTCCTTGAGTGCAGTAGCTTAAATTTAGACAGCAGCAGAGATGATAGTTTCATAATCAGTAGTTCATTAATTACTTGTTTTAAATAGTAGCATATTTTCATTCTTGATTCAAGTATTATTTTCATCACTAGTATGTTCTAAGACCTTCTGAAGTGTTAAGTTTTGGGAACCCTTATAGAGGACATAATTTCCTTAAAACCTATAACCATACTTGCCTTCTAGAAAATTAGGAATAGGAATTCCATTCGCATTATGAGATAAACGAAGATAAAAACCCCCAAAAACAACATAAAAATAAAAAACGAAAAAAAGTAAGAAGGAGGTTATCTTGCACATATAGTGCGCCACAATTCATCAGTTTACGAATCTTAGATTGATAATTAATGTAGCAATTTAGGACACACTAAATTGACCAAACAATGATATCTGATATCATCTTGAAGATTTCTTCGTTGTCCTTCGCTAGACTGATCTCCATTTCTTCTTTCATCCTTGTTGCTTCACATGTTTCGAACTTGAGAAAGTTGATATCTAATTTTAGTTTGAAGATCTCTTCATCGTTTTCTTCTATTTGGCTTGTCATGGACTTTCTTTCCTTTTCTGTATCATCAACTTGTCACTCTATGAGTGCCAAAGCTTCCATCACCTTCTTAGCTCCTTGTGCTTGTTTCTTTGTTTCTTCTAGTTGAGATCTAAGGAAGGAAGTTAACCTATTAAAGTTTCAAGTTCATGAAAGAGATGAGGAGCTCACCAAGCTTAAGGAGGAATTTCATTAAAACAAAAGAAAGCATCATATGAACATTTTTATATCGATGTTTTTTTTTTTTTTGGTGGTGTGACTCATAACTCTGATCTCCGATCTTTGATAAGACCCGATCTCCGACTCCAATCTTCGGTCTCCGACCCCGATCTTCGATGTGCGATATGGACCTCCGATGGTTTTCCTTTGGCTCTCGATGACTTCTCTTTGAATTGTTTCTCACTCTTCTCTTTAGTACTTCTTCTTTTGCTCCTTGGGTCCAACGCTTCTTGGGATTTTGTGTGTGTTTGCGTGTCTCTCTCTCTCTCTATATATATATATTCAATGCTTATGCTATATTCAATCCATATGGCCATCAATGACAACAATGACATCTCAACAAGAGAAAATTATTAATCCCCTAGTGTGAATTAATTATTTTTTTAGAAAAATTAAATTAAAATCCTAAGAAAGAAATCTAATTAATTAGAGTCAAAATTAAAAGTCTAGAGAAATTAAATTCTCCAACTTGAAAAATTCGTGGGTATCAAAAGAATTAGTTTTTGGAGGCCACCCACCAAGGGAATATTGGAAATTTCAAGAAAAAGTGGACCCTGGGAGCTTGGTGGTTAAGTCAAAGTCAAATTTTTGAAGAAATTAGCTCAAAATAATTAATTTTGATCTGATAATAAAGAGATTTAATGAGAAATTCAAAAATTCCTCAAAATAAATATTTTCAACAGCTAAGATTAAAAGATCATCAAAGATTTATTAATGACAAAGTTTATTTTGATGAGGATCAAGCCAACTAGACATTAATTTTCCACTTGGAGGATTTGTCTATAAATTAGAGAGTCATTTGTCTCAAAACCCATCTGATTTCTGGCTAAGAATTTGTTGCTGAAACATTGATGTAACACTATTGTCCTGCTGAAAACTTTTATTTCTTTCATAATAAATATTTTGGGGTGCAATTCAAGGTGTTCACTAGATGAGGATAGAGTCATTATATTGGTATTTTTGGGCTAATCTTAGATAATTTGATTCGACATATGATTATCATATTTTCTTGAGATATATGAATGGTGTTTGCGGGTACTCTAGTGGTTGGTTTCCAAGTTCACAAATTGTGGGAATGGCATGAACTGACTTTGTTTGGATCCAAAATATTTATATGGTTGATTTAAAATTTGTTAAGGCTATAGTGTGCATTGGATTTTTAAAGTATTTTCAGGCATTTATGAAAGAGAAAATTCCATAAAATTATTTCACAAAATTTATTTTAAAACCCTTGTATATTTGTAAATTTTGTAAATAGTTTGGTAATTTAAATTTGTAAATTATTTTGGCTAATTGGGGTTTTGGGTTTTTGAGATTTTTTTTAATATATTTTGGGTTTTGGGTATTTTATCTCCATGTTGAAGGTGAAGTCATGAGAATAATTTAAAACGCCATTTTATGACTGGCCGTACCCTCTAAGGGTCTCAACCTCCCTTTCTAGGCCTTGCGTTGCGATCTTTAGGTCTTATAAGGCCTAGTCGTAGGCTTAGGAGGACGTGGATGCTTTCCTTTGCCCCAATCGATTGCCTCCAAGGCTACCCGTAGCCTTTAGGGCCCTAATTGGCCTTCAAACCCTAGTCGTAAAGCCCTCTAGGGCCTTCTCCCTCTAGCCTTAGCCTTTCTTGGCTTCTTCCTTCCTCTACCCTTTTCTTGGTCCCCTTGCCCCTTTTTCCCTCAATGCTAGCCCTACTTGAACTAGCGTTGGCCTTCCTTGGCCATAGTTTGCCATAAATCCATCTCTAAATTTTATGGATTGAATATTTGGTCATTTTGTAGGTTTTTTCCCTCAAAAATTTTGATTTTCAAATGACAAAATCATCCTAAAGTTTCATTAAATTTGGACCAAGGGATCATCAAGGCATTAGGCCTAGGGTTTGCTCTCTAAACCCTAGTTTTCTCGCTCTTTTGCTACTGTTGTAATTTCATCATTATAATTGTGATACAAAAGCCCTAAAATCACATTAAGTTTGTCAAAATAATCTTAAATTGAAAAATCTAAATTTTCCTAAAATTTGACCACTTGGGCATTCATCATCTAGCCTATATCTAAAATTTTGCTTGCTGGAATTTACTGCATAACTGAGTATATAAGATTTGAAATTTTCTGAATAACATACCTAAGAAGGCTTAAAAATCATTATTTTATGATTGGCAAGTTATCTCTAAGTTTTGGACAACTTTTGGCACTTTTAGCACTAATATATAAAACCTTTTTTTTTGTTTACTTGTTGCCGTAATAAGTTATAAAAGATATGATCTAATTCTGAAAATTGCATTTCAAATGAGCTAAAATTCATTGTCTCACTGTGGCAAGTTGTTGGCCACTTCAGTGATCAAATATAGTTGCTATAGGCTTGTCTTCTCTTGGGTTTAACATGATTTCCTTATTGTTTTCATAAGATTAATAAGTGCTGGAATTTCTGAAGTATTACTGCTAATTTTTGTCATTGAGAATCTAACATTGGCTTGTTGTATTGTGAGTTATAAGGATTTTCAAATTTTTTCACTTGCATTGCTCATGCTTAAGCTCTAAATTTCTGATCTTGTTGATGGTATTAGGTACTTTGGCATTTGAAATCTAATTGGAATTGTGATAAGAACATCTTGAATAATTTTGATTGACATCGTGTAAATATTAGCTAATTGACAATTGGATAATTTGTTCTAAGTATCTTGTGGATCAATTCATGGACACTTATATCCTTAAGCACGTGTCTTGTTTAAAGATTGTTTCTAATTGTGGTTAAGTACTCTTGTCATTAAAGGCTAGTCACAATTTAAGTACTTAAAGACCAAATCAATCTTAAATCAGGTAATTTCACTCAACCATCTCGCATGAGCATTCTAGCTTTAGCTTTGCACTTAATAACTTACCTCCAAGCATAATATTTTTTGATAGACTCCTAGGAAAACCCTTTCTCATTTAGATTGAGGGATTCAACCCTTTTTAGTGGTTAACACAATGAACTTGCAGTCTTCAGAGCCACAGTCTCTGTAGTGCCAGAGACACTGGGTGGTTGGAACACAAGGAAGGTATCATTAATAAGGCCATTGCGTGCTTCCTGTTGGCTTCGATCTGAAAACCTACTATGAAGAATGTTTCCCAATAAATTTAAGGGAAATGTTCCATCTAGATTAGGCACTTAATCTAAATAAAACCAATATTCTTGCATTTCACCTAGATCTTAGGACTTGCATTTCATATAGGTTAGTTCATCATATAAGCAATGATTTTCCATCTGGTTACTTGGTCATAATATATAATAAGAAATAAATTTTGACTACATAAGGCACTAGTCTCAAACTCTAAATCTAATCAAATCTTTAATCTTGCTAAACTTTTACCAAGTAGCTAGGCCACTCAATTGTGTCTCCCGAGTGATTTGTTTCCCAACTTTCTTTCCGCCATCTCATTTCCATAAGGACTATCTCCCATAGGCTGCTGTTGGGAGACGTCTAGAAGGGAGTGGGCGGGAATGAGAGTGACAAAGCCTAGAGGAGTGAAAATTGAAAAATACTCTTGTGTGACGTCGCCAGGTGTAATGAAAATCGTGGGTGCTAGCAAAACTACCCGGAATGCATAAAACCATGGGAAATACAAAAGACCACCCGAATGGTATTCTAATTAATTTTATTGGCATCGAATTTTAATGGCCAATTCTTAAAATAACCCAAATTTATTCATTGGAAAATCATTTGGTTTTGACTTCAAATTTGAAATGGTGTGCAGTTTTGGAGTCCAGGAAATCTAATCCGAATTAATTTGCCGTGGATTATGATTCGACAAATTTCGAATTGCGACCCTGAATTCACCAAATGTAGTGACACAACCAATTGCCAATTAATGGGAAAGCACTGGTTAGGGATTTTTGTACCATGATATCCCCTTGTCTTTTTGTTTTATACCAATCTCCAATTGCTATTTCTTTTACTTCATTGCTTTAGCCCATAGTCCTCCATTATGTATTATTCTCCAAATTTAAAATGGTGTTCGATTTTGGAGGTCAACAAATCTAAACTGAATTAATTCATCTAGGCTTCTAATTCGACGAATTTCGACCACAAAATTCACCATATGTGGTAACACAACCAATTACCTATTAACGTAAAATACCTAATTAGGGATTTTCATACAATGATATCACCTTGATACTTTTTTCTTTTTGTTTAAAACCGTGCCTCCATTGCTATTTCTTTTATATACTTAGACCTCATTACTTTACCCTATAGTCCTTTGTTATAGATTAGCCTCCAAAATCTTTTTGCTTTAAGGGCCAAGATAAAGATAGATATTCTTCAATCCCCAACCACCTTCCTCTTTTATATGTCACTAGTATTCAACCAAAGAATTCTTTTAGTTTCCTTTTTTCTTTTCTATAAAATGTTAATATACTTTTTTTTCTCCAAGAAGAAGATCATACTTTCTATTTCAGTGTAAAATTGGGAGTTCATTTCTTTGTTAGATTTCTAGAACCTAGGTCAGATTTTATGTTCGATAAAATAATACTTGGAACAAAAACAAAATTACTTATAGATATGAATTTTATAACACAAAATACTCTGGTTTCCTAACTTAGCATTCAAAGTAGAAGTAAATGAATCATAAAATCAAACACATAAATTGTTTGACATAGTTTTATAGTGGAAGCCAACAAACTTCGAGCCTTTATTCAACTTCAATAAATTTTCATTACAAAAAACGTATTCACTCGGAAAATTATAGTGGAAATTTCGCAGCGTATACACTATTACAATGTGGCCTATGCGATCGTTATGGCCTATCAAACACGACGGGAAAATTGAAAAATACACTTGCGTGCTGTGTTGTCGTGTGTAATGAAAACCGTGGGTGCTGACAAAACCATGCAAAATGCACAAAATGACGGGAAATATCAAAAACCATGGCGCTGGTATTTCTAATTAATTTTATTACCGCCAAATTTCAATTGCCAATTTTTTAAATTCAACCGAATTTGTTCACTAGAAAATTGTTTGGGTTCGAGTTCAAATTTTTAATTTTTGAAGTGCAAAAGATACACACACAATATATCTAAACTACTAGCAATTAATTCGAATGATCTAGATATTTTAACAATTCTAGTTTATCATTAAGCAATTACACTTTAGAAATTCAACCATAAATCATAAAGACAATAGAGATCACGATGAACAATTGAGAACATGAGATCTACCATGGGAAAACCCATTTGGGGAAAAAAATCAACATCCTTTTCCCCAGAGAAATTCTTCATTTCACTAAGAGATGTATCCAATGTTGCTAGTCAATAACTATTCTTATGGTCAAACTTGGTCCACAACCCTCAAGTCAAGCCTATATGAACTCACACATGCGAAAACTAGAGAGAGATTTGTGTCCTTCCTCTTCCTCTTGACACTCGGTTGGATGCTCTCAACTTTTCTTGTTATGACGAGATCGAATGATGCTATTGTGGAGGAGGTCAAATGCCTTTATATAGATGTTTTTCCTTCACGAATGGTTGTCTCTTCACCAGGGTCGGCTTGACTTGAGGGAGGGTGACTTAACAATTTTGGAGACAAAAATTCAATTTTCAAATTTCGAAATTTTCTCTTATAAATCCAACATGAAGATGATGTATTACAAATTCTTTATAAAAAACATTTAAAATACAAATTATGAAGATTGACCATAGCTACAAAATTCAACACAAATTTGAAATGGGGTTTGATTTTGAAGTTTGATGGACCTGGCTAAATTAATTCGATGGGGTTGATGATTTGACGAATTTCGAATTTCAATCTTGAAACTCACCAAATGTAGTCATATAACTAATTACCAATTAAAGGGAAAATCTTGATTAGGGCTTTTATATCTTGATATTCCCCTCGAGACTGTTTTTCTTTTTGTTTTAAACCAGTATTCTGTAGCTATTTCTTTTATATACTTAGACCTCATTAATTTACCCCATAGTCTTTCGTTATAGATTATACTACTAAATCTTTTTTATTATAGGGCTAGTATAAAGACATATATTTTTCAATCCCCAACCACCTTCCCCTTTTAGATTTCATCCAGGTTTAGGTTAGGGAGCGAGGCAAAAAACCCCCGGCCGTGGCACTTGAAGTTAATGAGAGGCCGCTAGATTCGAGAGATGTAGGGTTGGAGATTAACCCTAGCGCAGAGCCCTAAGACAACAAAAGAAAATTGCCGATTGGGGCGGGTCTTGATATTGGAGTACCCATCCAGTTTAGGAAGTGGGGCAGGAAGCCCCAGACATTTCTATATGAATGCAATGAGGGTGGTGAAAAGAAGAGAGGAAGAAAACCCAAGCTCAAAGAGGAACATTAGGCTGAGGAGAATGAAAGGAAACCACCAACAGATAAAAACGGGAGCTCGAATTGCAATCAGTATAAAATAAAAGACAAAGGCACAGTGTTCAATTGTTCAACATGCTCATTGGTACTCTCTTATATGCACTGCAAAATGGTACCCTTTGTTAACATTAGAAAATTTTGCCGAGCGTTGTCCTGCTTATAGGGGAACTTGTAATTGCAGAGATTTTTTACGAGGAAATCCCGAGGTCATAACTCCGATCTCCGATCTCTGATAAGACATGATCTCTAACTCCGATCTTCAGTCTCCGAATCTTATCTTCGATGTGCGATATGGATCTTCGATAGTTTTCCCTTAGCTCCCGATGACTTCTCTTTGAATTGTTTCTCACTCTTCTCTTTGGTACTTCTCCTCTTGCTCCTTGGGTCCAATGCTTCTTGGGAGATA
>APFE030862834.1:78370-126246 GCA_000404065.3 Pinus taeda | reverse complement strand
TTTTATTTATTTATTTTTATTTTATATATTTTGGGTTTTGGGTTTTTTATCTCCATTTTGAAGGTGAAGTCAAGAGAAGAAGCTAGAAGGACTTTTTACGGCTGGTCGTACCATCTACAGGCCTCGAACTCCCTTTCTAGGCCTTGCGTTGGGGTGTTTAGGCCTTATAAGGCCTAGTCATAGGCTTAGGAGGCCTTGGATTCCCTCCTTTTCCCCAAACGACTGCCTCAAAGGCTAGCCATAGCCTTTAGGGCCCTAATTGGCCTTCAAACCCTAGTCGTCAAGCCCTCTAGGGCCTTCTCCCTCTAGTGTTACCTTTCTTGGCTTCCTCCTTCCTCCACCCTTTGCTTGGCCCCCTTGCCCCTTTTTCCCTCAACGCTAGCTGTAGTTGAACTAGCGTTGGCCTTCCTTGGCCCTAGTTCACTGTAAATCCATCTCTGAATTTTGTGGATTGAATAGTTGGTCATTTTGTAGGTTTTTTCCCTAAAAAATTTTGATTTTCAAATGACAAAGTCATCCTAAAGTTTCATTAAATTTTGACCAAGGGATCTTCAAGGTGTTGGGCCTAGGGTTTGCTCTCTAAACCTTAGTTTTCTGGCTCTTTTGCTACTATTATAATTTCATCATTATAATTGTGATACAAAAGCCCTAAAATCACAATAATTTTGTTAAAATAATCTTAAATTGAAAAATCTAAATTTTCCCAAAATTTGACCACTTGGGCATTCATCATCTAGCCTAGATTTAAAATTTTGCTTGTTGGAATTTACTGCATAACTGAGTATATAAGATTTGAAATTTTCTGAATAACATACCTAAGAAGGCTTAAAAATCATTATTTTATGATTGGCAAGTTATCTCTAAGTTTTGGACAACTTTTGGCACTTGTAGCACTAATATCTAAAACCTTGTTTTATGTATACTTGTTGTTGTAATAAGTTATAAAAGATATGATCTAAGTCTGAAAATTGCATTTCAAATGAGCTAAAATTCATTGTCTCGCTGTGGCAAGTTGTTGGCCACTTCAGTGATCAAATATATTTTCTATAGGCTTGTCTTCTCTTGGGTTTAACATGATTTCCATACTGTTTTCATAAGATTAATAAGTTTTGGAATTTCTGAAGTATTACTGCTAATTTTTGTCATTAAGGATCTAATGTTGGCTTGTTGTATTGTGAGTTATAAGGATTTTCAAATTTTTGCACTTGCATCGCTCATGCTTAAGCTCTAAATTTCTGATCTTGTTGATGGTATTAGCTACTTTGGCATTTGAATCTAATTGGCATTGTGATAAGAACATCTTGAATAATTTTGATTGACATCGTGTAAATATTAGCTAATTGACAATTGGATAATTTGTTCTAAGTATCTTGTGGATTGATTCATGGACACTTATATCCTTAAGCATGTATCTTGTTTAAAGATTGTTTCTAATTGTGGTTAAGTACTATTGTCATTAAAGGCTAGTCACAATTTAAGTACTTAAAGACTAAATCAACCTTAACTCAAGCAATTTCACTCAACCATCTCACATACGCATTCTAGTTTTAGCTTTGTACTTAATAACTTACCTCCAAGCATAAGATTTGTTGATAGACTCCTAGGACAACCCTTTCTCATTTAGATTGAGGGATTCAACCCTTCTTAGTGGTTAACACAATGACCTTGCAGTCTTCAGAGCCACAATCTCTGTAGCGCCAGAGACATTGGGTGGTTGGAACACATGGAAGGTATAATTAATAAGGCCATTGCGTGCTTCCTTTTGGCTTTGATCTGACAACCTACTATGAAGAATATTTCCTAATACATTTAAGGGAATTGTTCAATCTAGATTAGGCATTTAATCTAAAACTAACCAAGATTCTTGCATTTCACCTAGATCTTAGGACTTGCATTTCATATAGGTTAGTTCATCATATAAGCAACGATTTTCCATCTGGTTACTTGGTCATAATATATAATAAGAAAGAAATTTTGACTACATAAGGCACTAGTCTCAAACTCTAAATCTAATCAAATCTTTAATCTTGCTAAATTTTTACCAAGTAGCTAGGCCACTCAACTGTGTCCCCCAGGTGATTTGTTTCCCAACTTTCTTTCCGCCATCTCATTTCCATAAGGACTACCTCCCATAGGCTGCTGTTGGGAGATGTCTAGAACGGAGTGGGCGGGAATGAGAGTGACAAAGCCTAGAGTAGTGAAAATTAAAAAATACACTAGTGTGACGTCGCTAGGTGTAATGAAAATCGTGGGTGCTAGAAAAACCACACGGAATGCATAAAACCATGGGGAATACAAAAAACCACGCGACTGGTATTCTAATTAATTTTATTGGTATCGAATTTCAATGGTCAATTCTTAAATTTCCCTGAATTTATTCATTAGAAAATCGTCTAGGTTTGACTTCAAATTTGAAATGGGGTTTGGTTTTGGAGTTCAGTGAATCTGAACCGAATGAATTTGCCGAGAACTATGATTCGACAAATTTTGAATTGTGACCCCGAATTCACCAAATCTAGTAACACAACCAATTACCAATTAATGGGAAAGCACTGATAAGGGATTTTCATACCATGATATCCCCTTGTCTTTTTGTTTTATACCAATCTTCAATTTATATTTCTTTTACTTCATTACTTTAGCCCATAGTCCTCCATTATATATTAGTCTCCAACTTTAAAATGGGGTTCGATTTTGGAGTTCAACAAAGTTAAACTGAATTAATTTGTCTGGGCTTATGATTTGACGAATTTCAACCACAAAATTCACCACATGCGCTCACACAACCAATTACCTATTAACTTAAAACCCCTAATTAGGGTTTTTCATACCATGATATCACCCTGAGATTTTTTTCCTTTTGTTTTAAACCATGCTTCCATTGCTATCTATTTTATATACTTAGACCTCATTACTTTACCCTATAGTGCTTCGTTGTAGATTAGCCTCCAAAATGTTTATGCTTTTAGGGCCAAGATAAAGATATATATTCTTGAATCCCCAACCACCTTCCTCTTTTATATTTTATTAGTATTCAACCAAAGGAATTCTTTCATTTTCCTTTTTTCTTGTCCATAAAATGTTAATATACTTTTTTTCTCCAAGAAGATCAACTTTCTATTTTAGTGTAAAATTGGGAGTTAATTTCTTTGTTAGATTTAGAGAACCCAGGTCAAATTTTATGTTCAATAAAATAATACTTGGAAAAAAAACAAATTTACTTCTAGATATGAATTTATAACACAAAATACTCTGGTTTCCTAGCTTAGCATGCATAGTAGAAGTAAATCAATCATAAAACCAAGCACATAAATTGTTTGAAATAGTTTTACAGTGGAAACCAACAAACTTCGAGCCTTTATTCAACTTCAATAAATCTTGATTACAACAAAAGTATTCATCCAGAAAATTACAGTAGCAATTTCACAGCCTTTACATTGCTACAATGTGGCCTATGCGACCTGTATGGCCTAGCAAACACGGTGGGAAAATTGAAAAATACACTTGCATGCTGTGTCGTCATGTGTAATGAAAACTCTGGGTGCTGACCAAACCATGCAGAATGCACAAAATGAAGGGAAATATCAAAAACCATGGTGTTAGTATTTCTAGTTAATTCTATTACTTCCAAATTTCAATGGCCAATTTTTTAAATTCAACTGAATTTGTTCACCAGAAAATTGCTTGGGTTTGAGTTCAAATTGTTAATTTTTCAAGTGCGAAAGATACAAGCACAATATATTTGAATTAATAGCATTTACTTCAAATGATCTAGATATTTTAACAATTCTTGCTTATCATTAAGCAATTACACTTTAAAAATACAACCATAAATCATAAAGACAATAGAGATCACGATGAACAATTGAGAACATGAGATTTACCATGGGAAAACCCATTTGGGGAAAAAATCCGACATCATTTTCCCTAGAGAAATTCTTCAATTCAATAAGAGATGCATCTAATGTTGCTAGTCAAAAACTATGCTTATAGTCAAACATGGTGCACAACATTCAAGTATAGCCTATATCAACTCGCTCTGATTTGATATGCCCTTGGCCTAAATTTGGCCTCCAAAATATGCCCAGAAAATCATGGTTCCTGGAATTTTGGTCATCCTAGAATATGCTGCCCAACAACTGCACATATATTTAGCCTGTCCAGAAAGCTCCCCAGAAAATGTCACACATGCGAAAACCAAGAGAGAGAGATGCAAGCTAGAGAGAGATCTCTCTAATTCTTCTTCCTCTTGACATTCGGTTGGATGCTCTCAACTTGTCTTCTTATGATGAGATCGAATGATGATATTGTGGAGGAGGTGAAATGCCTTTATATAAATGTTTTTCCTTCACGAATGTTGTGTCTCTTCACTGGGGCCGATTTGACTTGAGGGAGAGCAACTTAACATTTTTGGAGCCAAAAATTCAATTTTCAAATTTTCAAATTTTCTCTTATAAATTTGACATGAAGATCATGTCTTACAAATTCTTTATAAACAAGGTTTAAAATACAAATTATGAAGATTAACCATAGCTACAAAATTCAACACAAATTTGAAATGGGGTTCGATTTTGAAGTTTGATGGACTTGACTAAATTAATTTTATGGGGCTTATGATTTGACTAATTTCGAATTTCAATCTTGAAACTCACCAAATGTAGTATATAACTAATTACCAATTAAAGGGAAAATATTGATTAGGGTTTTTCATATCGTGATATTCCCCTTGAGACTTTTTTTTTTAAAACCAATCTTCCATATCTATTTCTTTTATATACTTAGACTTTATTACTTTACCCCACAATATTTCATTATAGATTATCCTCCAAAATATTTTTGCTTATAGGGCCAGTATAAAGATATATATTCTTCAATCACCAACCACCTTCCTCTTTTAGATTTCATCCAGGTTCAGGTTAGGAAGAGAGGGAGAAAACCCTGGGACGTGGCACTTGAAGATAATGAGAAGCCACTAGATTCAAGAGATGTAGGGTTGGAGATTAACCCTAGTGTGGAGCCTGAAGACAAAAAAAGCAGATTGTCGATTGGGGTGGGTCTTGATACTAGATTACCCATCCAGGTTTGGAAGTGGGGTAGGAAGCCCCACACATTGTTATATGAAGGCGATGAGGGTGGTGAAAAGAAGAGAGGATGAAAACCCAAGCTCAAAGAGGAACATTAGGCTGAGGAGAATGAAAGGCGAGCACTACCTGATAAAAATGAGAGCTAGAATTACAATCAGTGTAAAAGAAAAGCCAATGGTACAATGGTAAATTGCTTAAGATGCCCAAAGATGTATTGTCTTATATGCATTGCAAATTGGTACCCTTTGTTACAAATTATGAAGATTGACCATTGCTACAAAATTCAACACAAATTTGAAATGGGATTCGATTTTGAAGTTTGATGGGCCTAACTAAATTAATTCAATGGGGCTTATGATTTGACGAATTTCGTATTTCAATCTTAAAACTCACCAAATACAGTGATATAACTAATTACCAATTAAAGGGAAAATATTGATTAGGGCTTTTCATATCGGGATATTCCCCTTGAGACTTTTTTTTCTTTTTGTTTTAAACCAATCTTCCATATCTATTTCTTTTATATACTTAGACTTCATTACTTTACCCCATAGTCTTTCGTTATAGATTATCCTCCTAAATATTTTTGCTTATAGGGCCAGTATAAAGGCATATATTCTTCAATCCCCAACTACATCCCTCTTTTAGATTTCATTCAGGTTTAGGTTAGGAAGAAAGGCAAATAACCCCTATCCGTGACACTTAATGATAATGAGAGGCCACTAGATTCAAGAGATGTAGGGTTGGATATTAACCCTAGTGTGGAGCCTAAAGACAACAAAAGCAGATTGCTGATTGGGGTGGGTCTTGATATTGGAGTACCCATCCAGGTTAGGAAGTGGGGTAGGAAGCCCCAGACATTGTGATATGAAGGTGATGGGGGTGGTGAAAAGAAGAGGGGATGAAAACCCAAGCTCAAAGAGGAACATCAGGCTGAGGAGAATGAAAGGAAAGCACTAGCAGATAAAAATGGGAGCTCGAATTGCAATCAGTGTAAAATAAAAGACAAAGGCATGGTGGTCAATTTTTCAACATGCCCAAAGCAGTACTGTCTTATATGCATTGCAAAATGGTAACTTTTGTTAACATAAGAAAATTTTAACGAGTGTTGTCCTACTTATAGGGGAACAGGTAATTGCAGAGATTGTTTACGAGGAAATCCCGAGGTCAAAGTTGAGTAACTGAGCATAGATGATAAGGTATGTTTTTTCTAGAACATGATTGGTAGTGGCTTCTCTATTGTCACTAAGATTCATGATGAGAAAATGTTGGAACTGGAGGTTGAGGCGAAAATAATAAAAAAACCTATAGAAGGCTTGAAGATTCCAGTGTTTTCTCATCATGAATCTTAGTGACGACAAAGAGGCCACTGCAAATCACGTTGTGGAAAAAATGGACCCTATCATCTACGCTCAACTCCTCCACTTTGACTTCGGGATTTCGCCGTAAACAATCTATGCAATTACAAGTTCCCCTACAACGAGGACATCTCTCGGCAAAAAATTCTTCTGTTAACAAAGGGTACCATTTTACAATGCATATAAGACAGTATTGCTTTGGGCATGTTGAACAATTAACCACTGTGCCTTTGTCTTTTCTTTTACATTGATGGAAATTCAAAGTCCCATTTTTATCTGCTGGTGCTTGCATTTCATTGTCCTAAGCTTGATGTTCCTCTTTGAGCTTGGGCTTCGTCCTCTCTTCTTTTCACCACCCTCATCGCCTTCATATGAAAGTGTCCGTGGGTGCAACCTTCACTTCTTAAACTGGATGGGTACTCTAGTATGAAGATCCACCCGTATCGACAATCTTCTCTTGCTGTCTTAAGTCTCCGCACTAGGGTTAATCTCCAACCTTGCATCACTTGAATCTAGTGGCCTCTCATTTTCTTCAAGTGCCATGACCCGGGGTTTTCTGCCTTGCTTCCTAACCTAAACCTGGACAGGGACTCCATTACCAAGACCTGACTCCCCTTGAACCTGTGCTCCCTTTTCTTTCATCATCATGCTTCTTATTCACCTCTGTAATTCCGTTCTATAATTCTCCAATGGTGCTACACTGATCTGGTTCTATTTTACTCCATCTGTCAAGTATTATAATATTTGGTTGTATATTCTTCTTTGATTCAGCTACTGTCTACTTCCACAAATGTCATTTCCAGATGTTAGTTATGTTCAAAATCTTTTGAGATCAACTTCATTTTTCTTTTTTTCCTTTTTTATTTTTTCCTTGCTAGAATTGAGGACATCAATATTTCTTCCAAGTTTCTCCACATCTCTGTTGTTTGAAGCAATAAGAGTTGCTTCACTTCTTTTTGAGGATACACCTGCATAACCAAGACCTGTTTTATCAAATGGAGATCTTTGATGGTTGAGCATGTCATGATGAGAAAATGCTAGAACTAGAGGTTGAGGCGAAAATTAAAAAAACCTATAGAAGGATTGAAGATTCCAGCGTTTTCTCATCATGAATATCAGCGACGACAAAGAGGCCACTGCAAATCATGTTGTGGAAAAAATATACCCTATCATCTACGCTCAACTCCTCCACTTTGACTTCGGGATTTCGCCGTAAACAATCTATGCAATTACAAGTTCCCCTACAAGCAGGACATCTCTCGGCAAAACATTCTTATGTTAACAAAGGGTACCATTTTAACAAAGGGTACCATTCTTATGTTAACACTTGCGCGGAGCCCTAAGACAACAAAAGCAGATTGCCAATTGGGGCGGGTCTTGATACTGGAGTACCCATCCAGTTCAGGAAGTGGGGCAGGAAGCCCTAGACATTGTAATATGAATGCAATGAGAGTGGTGAAAAGAAGAGAGGATGAAAACCCAAGCTCAAAGAGGAACATCAGGCTGAGGAGAATGAAAGGCAAGCACCAATAGATAAAAATGGGAGCTCGAATTGCAATCAGTATAAAAGAAAATACAAAGGCACAGTGTTCAATTGTTCAACATGCCCATTGGTACTGTCCTATATGCATTGCACAATGGTACCCTTGTTAACATTAGAAAATTTTCCCGAGCGTTGTCCTGCTTATAGGGGAACTTGTAATTGTAAAGATTTTTTATGAGGAAATCTCGAGGTCAAAGTCGAGTAATTGAGCATAGATGATAAGGTATGTTTTTTCCATAACATGATTTGTAGTGGCCTCTCTATCGTCAAGAAGATTCATGATGAGAAAATGCTGGAACTCGAGTTTGAGGCCAAAATTCAGAAAAAACTGTAGAAGGTTTGAATATTCCAGTGTTTTCTCATCATGAATCTTAGTGATGATAGAGAGGCCACTGAAAATCATGTTCTGGCAAAAATGGACCCTATCATCTATGCTCAACTCCTCCACTTTGACCTCAGGATTTCACCGTAAACAATCTATGCAATAAACAATTCCCCTACAAGCAGGACGCTCGGCAAAAATTTCTTCGGTTAACAAAGGGTACCATTTTGCAACGCATATAAGATAGTACTATTTTGGGCATGTTGAACAATTGACCACTTTTCCTTTGTCTTTTCTTTTACACTGATGGCAATTTGAACTCCCATTTTTATCTGTAGGTGCTTGCATTTCATTCTCGTCAGCCCGATGTTCCTCTTTGAGCTCGGGCTTCGTCCTCTCTTCTTTTCACCACCCTCATCGCCCTCATATAACAATGTCTGTGGTTTCCTTCTTCGCTTCCTAACCTAGATGGGTACTCCAGTATAGATTTCCATCCCAATCAGAAATTTGCTCTTTCTGTCTTCAGTCTTCGCTCTAGGTTTAATATCCAACCCTGCATCACTTGAATTTAGTGGCCTCTTATTGTCTTCAAGTGCCATGACCTGTGGTTTTCTACCTTGCTTACTAACCTAAACCTGGATGGGGAATCCATGATCAAGACCAGACTCCCCTTGAACCTATGCTCGTTTTTCTGTCATCATCATGCTGCTCAGTCACCTTTGTAATTCCGTTCTATAATTCTCCAATGGTGCTATACTGTTCTGGGTCCATTTTACTCCATCCGTCAAGTATTATAATATTTGGTTGTATATTCTTCTTCGATTCAGGTGTTGTCTACTTCCACAAATGTCATTTCCAGATGTTAGCTATGTACATAATGTTTTGAGATCAACTTCATTTTTCTGTTTTTATTTTTTATTTTTTCTTTGCCAGAACTGAGGACATCAATATTTCTTCCAAGTTTCTTCCAACGCCTGAGAACTTTTCAAGGTTTTGATAAGTAATTCAACTTCTTTCCTTAGTGATTTAAATTGTCTTCCATTTTTACATAGTCATCATTTTTCCTCGCTAGTTGTTTCTCAGTTTCTTCCTTGATTCATGTTGCTTCATTAGATTCTATTTCAAGGGAGATGATATCTGATTTCATCTTGAAGATTTCTTCATTCTCCTTTGCTAGACCGATCTCCATTTATTCTTTCATCCTTGTTGCTTCACATGTTTTGACCTTGTGAAAGTTGATATGTAATTTCAGTTTGAATATCTCTTCATCCTTTTCTTCTAGTTGTGTTGTCATGACATTTATTTCCTTTTCTGCGTCATCAACTTGTGCTTCTATGAGTGCCAAATCTTCCGTCACCTTCTCATCTCCTTGCGCTTGTTTCTTTGTTTCTTCTAGTTGAGATATAAGGAAGGAAGTTAACCTATTCAGGCTTCAATTTCAAGAAAGAGATGAGGAGCTCACCAAGCTTAAGGAGGGATTTCATCAAAACAAAATAAAGCATCATATCAACATTTTTATATCGATGTTTTATTTTTTTATTTTTTTATTGTGTGTCACCACTCATAACTTTGATCTCCGATCTCTGATAAGAAATGATCTCTGACTCTGATCTTCAGTCTCCGACTTCGATCTTCGATGTGCGATATGGATCTTCAATAGTTTTCCTTTTGCTCCCGATGACTTCTCTTTGAATTGTTTCTCGCTCTTCTCTTTGGTACTACTCCTCTTGCTCCTTCGGTCTAACGCTTCTTGGGATATATATATATATATATATATATATATATATAATATATATTATATTATATATATATATATTATATAGATATATATATATATAATATATTCAATGCTTATGCTATATTCAATTCATATGGCCATCAGTGACAATAATGACATCTCAATAGGAAAAAATTATTAATCCCCTAGTGTGAATTAATTATGTTTTTCCTTCACGAATGGGTGTGTCTCTTCACTGGGGCCAACTTGACTTGAGGGAGAGCGACTTAAAAATTTTGGAGACAAAAATTCAATTTTCAAATTTTGAATTTTTCTCTTATAAATTTGACATGAAGATCGTGTCTTACAAATTCTTTATAAACAAGGTTTAAAATACAAATTATGAAGATTAAGCATCGCTACAAAATTCAACACTAATTTGAAATGGGGTTCGATTTTGAAGTTTGATGGACCTGAGTAAATTAATTCGATGGGGCTTATGATTTGACGAATTTTGAATTTCAATATTAAACTCACCAAATGCAGTGATATAACTAATTACCAGTTAAAGGGAAAATCTTGATTAGGTCTTTTCATATCGTGATATTCCCCTTGAGACTTTTTTTTTTTTTTTTAAACCAATCTTCCATAGCTATTTCTTTTATATACTTAGACTTCATTACTTTACCCCATAGTATTTTGTTATAGATTATCCTCCAAAATCTTTTTGCTTATAGGGCCAGTATAAAGACATATATTCTTCAACCGCCAACCACCTTCCTCTTTTAGATTTCGTCCAGGTTCAAGTTAGGAAGAGAGGCAAAAAACCCCGAGACGTGGCACTTGAAGATAATGAGACGCCACTAGATTCAAGAGATGTAGGGTTGGAGATTAACCCTAGTGCAGAGCCTGAAGACAACAAAAGCAAATTGCCGATTGGGGTGGGTCTTGATATTAGAGTACCCATCCAGGTTAGGAAGTGGGGCAGGAAGCCCCAAAGGTTGTGATATGAAGGCGATGAGGGTGGTGAAAAGAAGAGAGGATGAAAACCCAAGATTAAAGAGGAACATTAGGCTAATGAGAATGAAAGGCAAGAACTAGCAGATAAAGATGGGAGCTAGAATTGCAATCAGTGTAAAAGAAAAGAGAAAGGTACATTAGTCAATTGTTTAGCATGCCCAAAGTTGTACTGTATTATATGCATTAAAAAAAGGTACCCTTTGTTACAAATTATGAAGATTGACCATAGCTACAATATTCAACACAAATTCGAAATGGGGTTCAATTTTGAAGTTTGATGGGCCTGACTAAATTAATTTGATGGGGCTTATGATTTCATGAATTTCTTATTTCAATCTTGAAATTGACCAAATGCAGTGATATAACTAATTACCAATTAAAAGGAAAATCTTGATTAGGGATTTTCATATTGTGATATTCCCCTTGAGAATTTTTTTCTTTTTGTTTTAAACCAATCTTCCGTAGCTATTTCTTTTATATACTTAGACTTCATTACTTTATCTCATAGTCTTTCGTTATAGATTATCCTCCTAAATATTTTTGCTTATAGGGCCAGTATAAAGACATATATTCTTCAATCCCCAACCACATTCCTCTTTTAGATTTCATTTAGGTTCAAGTTAGGAAGCGAGGCAGAAAACCTCGGGCCGTGGCACTTGAAGATAATTAGAGGCCACTAGATTCAAGAGATGTAGGGTTGGAGATTAACCTTAGTGCGGAGCCTGAAGACAACAAAAGAAGATTGTCGATTGGGGTGGGTATTTATACCGGAGTACCCATCCAGGTTAGGAAGTGGGGCAGGAAGCCCCAGACATTGTTATATGAAGGCGATGAGGGTGGTGAAAAGAAGAGAGGACGAAAACCCAAGCTCAAAGACGAACATCAGGCTAAGGAGACTGAAAGGAACTCACTAATAGATAAAAATGGGACCTCAAATTGTAATCAGTGTAAAAGAAAAGACAAAGGCATGGTGGTATGTTTTTTCCAGAACATGATTGGTAGTGGCTTCTCTGTTGTCACTAAGATTCACGATGAGAAAATTCTGGAACTGGAGGTTGAGGCGAAAATTAGAAAAAAATCTTGTAGAAGGCCTGAAGATTCCAGTGTTTTCTCATCATGAAACTTAGTGACGATAGAGAGGCCACTGCAAATCACGTTGTGGCAAAAATAGACCCTATCATCTATGCTCAACTCCTCCACTTTGACCTCGGGATTTCGCCATAAACAATCTATGCAATTACAAGTTCCCCTACAAGAAGGACATCTCTCGGCAAAACATTCTTATGTTAACAAAGGGTACCATTTTATAATGCATATAAGACAGTACTACTTTGGGCATGTTGAATAATTGACCACTGTGCCTTTGTCTTTTCTTTTACATTGATGGCAATTCAAAGTCCCATTTTTATCTGCTGGTGCTTGCATTTCATTCCCCTAAGCCTGATGTTCCTCTTTGAGCTTCGGCTTCGTGCTCTCTTCTTTTCACCACCCTCAGCGCCTTCATATAACAATGTCTGTGGCTGCTTGCTTCTTTTCCTACCCTGGATGGGTACTCTAGTACGAAGATCCACCCCAATCGACATTCTGCTATTGCTGTATTGAGTCTCTGCATCTCCAACCCTGCATCACTTGAATCTAGTGGCCTCTTTTTTTTTTCAAGTGCCACAACCCGGGGTTTTTTTCCTTGCTTCCTAACCTAAACCTGGATGGGGACTCCATTACCAAGACCTGACTCCCCTTGAACTTGTGCTCCCTTTTTTGTCATCATCATGCTACTCAGTCACCTCTGTAATTATGTCTATAATTCTCCAATGGTGCTATACTGATCTGGGCCTATTTACCTCCATCCGTCAAGTATTATAATATTTGGTTGTATATTCTTCTTTGATTCAGCTGTTGTCTACTTCCACAAATGTCATTTCCAGATGTTAGGTTTGTTCATAATCTTTTGAGATCAACTTCATTTTTTTTTTTAAATTCTGTTTTTATTTTTTCTTTGCTAGAATTGAGGTCATCAATATTTCTTCCAATTTTCTCCACATCTTTGTTGTTTGAAACAATAACAATTGCTTCACTTCTTTTGGAGGATACACCCGCATAACCGAGACCTGTTTTATCAAATGGAGATCTCTGATGGCTGAGCATGTCATCCGAGGATTGAGAACATTTCAAGGTTTTGTTCAGTAATTCAACTTCTTTCCTTAGTGAATCAATCTATTGTTCCATTTTTCCAAAGTAATCATTTTTCCTGGCTAGTTGTTTCTCAATTTCTTCCTTGACTCATCTTGCTTCATTAGCTTCTATTTCAAGGGAGATGATATATGATTTCATCTTGAAGATTTCTTCATTCTCCTTCGCTAGACTGATCTCCATTTCTTCTTTCATCCTTGTTGCTTCACATGTTTCGACCTTGAGAAAGTTGATATCTAATTTCAGTTTCAAGATCTCTTCATCCTTTTCTTCTAGTTGGCTTGTCATGGAATTTCTTTCCTTTTTTGCATCATCAACTTGTCCTTCTATCAGTCCCAAAGCTTCTGTCACCTTCTTAGCTCCTTGTGCTTGTTTCTTTGTTTCTTCTAGTTGATATCTAAGGAAGGAAGTTAACGTATTCAAGCTTAAAGTTCAAGAAAGAGATGAGGAGCTCACCAAGCTTAAGGAGTAATTTCATCAAAACAAAAGAAAGCATCATATCAATGTTTTTATATCTATGTTTGTTTATTTTATTGTGTGACTCATAACTCCGATCCTCGATCTTTGATAAGACTTGATTTCTAACTCCGATCTTTGGTCTCCGACTCCGATATTCAATGTGTGATATGGACCTCCGATGGTTTTCCTTTGGCTCTCGATGACTTCTCTTTGAATTTTTTCTCTCTCTTCTCTTTAGTACTTCTTCTCTTGCTCCTTGGGACTGCTCTCTCTCTCTCTCTCTCTCTCTCTCCCTCTCTTTCTCTCTCTCTCTCTATATATATAAAAATATATAGATATATATATATATATATATATATATATATATATATATATAGATATATATATATATAATAATTATATATAGATATATATATATATAATATATATATTATAGATATATATATTAATTCTTATGCTATATTCAATCCATATGGCCATCAATGACAACAATGACATCTCAAAAGGAAAAAAATATTAATCCCCTAGTGTGAATTAATTATTTTTTTTGGAAAAATTAAATTAAAATCCTAAGAAAGAAACCTAATTAATTAGAGTCAAAATTAAAAGTCTAGATAAATTAAATTCTCCAAGTTGAGAAATTCGCGGGTTTCAAAAGAATTAGTTTTTGGAGGCCCCCCACCAAGGGATATTGGAAATTTCAAGAAAAAATGGACCCTTGGAGCTTGTTGGTTAAGTCAAAGTCAAAATTTTGAAGAAATTAGCTCAAAATAATTAATTTTGATCTAATAATAAAGAGATTTAATGAGAAATTCAAAAATTCCTCAAAATAAATATTTTCAACGGCTAAGATTATAATATCATCAAAGATTTATCAATGACCAAGATTATTTTGATGAGGATGAAGCCAACTAGATGTTATTTTTCCACTTGGAGGATTTGTCTATAAATTAGAGTCATTTGTCTCAAAATCCATCTAATTTTTGGCTAAGAATTTGTTGTTGAAACATTGATGTAAGACTATTGTCCTGCTGGGAACTTTGATTTCTTTCATAATAAATATTTTGGGGTGCAATTCAAGGTGTTCACTAGATGAGGATAAAGTCATTATATTGATAGTTTTGGGCTACTCTTAGATAATTTGATTGGACATATGATTAACAGATTTTCTTGAGATATATGGATGGTGTTTGCAGGTACTCTAGTTGCTAGTTTCCAAGTTCACAAATTGTGGGAATGGCATGAACTAACTTTGTTTGGATCCAAAATATTTATATGGTTGATTTAAAATTCGCTAAGGCTATAGTGTGCATTGGGTTTTTAAAGAAAAAATTCCATAAAATTATTTCTCAAAATTTATTTTAAAACCCTTGTATATTTTCAAATTTTGTAAATAGTTTTGTAATTTAAATTTGTAAATTATTTTGGCTAATTATTATATACATGAGGGAGTGACTGTTGAGTTTCATCTCCCAATGACTCCATTTTAGCTATTATTTATTTACACTATTTATAGTTGTTCACCCAATCCCTATAATTAGGTGTCAACACTAAGAAGGCTTAAAAATCATACTTTTAAGATTGGCAAGTTATCTCTAAGTTTTGGAGAAATTTCGGCACTTGTAGCACTAATATCTAAAACCTTGTTTTCTGTTTACTTGTTGCTATAATAAGTAATATAAGATATGATATAATTCTGAAAATTCCATTTCGAGTGAGCTAAAATTCACTGTCTCACTGTGGAAAGTTGTTGGGAACTTCAGTGATCAAATATAGTCGCTATAGGCTTGTCATCTCTTGGGTTTAAAGTGATTTACTTACTGTTGTCATAAGATTAATAAGTGCTCGAATTTATGAAGTATTGCTGCTAATTTTTATTCATTGAGAATCTAACTTTGGCTTGTCATATTATGACTTATAATAATTTTCAAATTTTTGCACTTACATCACTCACGCTTAAGCTCTAAATTTCTGATCTTGTTGATGGTATTAGCTACCTTGGAAATTGAAATCTAATTGGCATTGTGATAAAAACATCTTGGATAATTTTGATTGACATCGTGTAATCATTAGCTAATTGAAAATTGGATAATTGTTTCTAAGTATCTTGTGGATTGATTCATTGACACTTATATCCTTAAGCACGTGTCTTGTTTTAAGATTATTTTCCAATTGTTGTAAGTACTCTTGTCATTATAGGCTAGTCACAATTTAAGTACTTAAAGACTAAATCAATCTTAACCAAGTAATTTCACTCAACCATCTTGCATAAGCATTCTAGTTTTAGCTTTGACTTAATAACTTACCTCCAAGCATAAGCTTGGTTGATAGACTCCTAGGACAACCTTTTCTCATTTAGATTGAGGGATTCAACCCTTCTTAATGGTTAACACAATGACCTTTCATTCTTCAGAGCCACAGTCTCTATAGAGCCAGAGACATTGGGTGGTTGGAACACAGGGGGATGTATCGTTAATCAAGCCATTTCCCACTTCCTGTTGGCTTTGATTGACAACCTACTATGAAGACTGTTTCTCAAAACAGTTAAGGGAAATGTTCTATCTAGATTATGCATATAATCTAAAACTAACCAAGATTGTTGCATTTTACCTAGATCTTAGGACACGCATTTCATATAGGTTAGTTCATCATATAAGAAAAAAATTTCCATATGGTTACTTGGTCATAATATATAATAAGCAAGAAATTTTGACTCCATAAGGCACTAGTCTCAAACTCTAAATCTAATCAAATCTTTAATCTTGCTAAAGTTTCACCAGGTAGCTAGGTCACTCAAAGTGTCTCTCAGGGGATTTGGTTCCCAACTTTCTTTCCGCTATCTCATTTCAATAGGTACTACCTCTCATAGCATGCGATTGGGCGACATCTAGAATGGAGTGGGCAGGTATGAGAGTAACAAATCCTAGAGGAGTGAAAATTGAAAAATACACTTTTGCGACGTCGTTAGGTGTAATGAAAATTGTGGGTGCTAGAGAAACCACCTAGAATTCTTAAAACAATGGGAAATACAAAAAACCACACGGATGGTATCCTAATTAATTTTATTGGCATCGAATTTCAATGCCCAATTCTTTAATTTCCCCGAATTTATTCATTGGAAAATCGTTTTGGTTTAACTTCAAATTTGAAATGGAGTTCGGTTTTGGAGTTCAATGAATCTGAACCGAATTAATTTTCCTAGGATTATCATTCAACAAATTTTGAATTGAAACCCAAAATTCACCAAATGTAGTGACAAAACCAATTACCAATTAATGGGAAAGCACCAATTAGGGATTTTCGTACCATGATATCCCCTTGTAATTTGTTTTATACCAATCTTCAATTACTATCTCTTTTAATTCATTACTTTAGCCCATAGTCTTTTATTATATATTAGTCTACAAATTTAAAATGGGGTTTGATTTTGGAGTTCAACAAATCTAAACTGAATTAATTCATCTAGGCTTATGATTCGACGAATTTCGACCACAAAATTCACCATATGTGGTCACACAACCAATTCCCTATTAACGTAAAAGCCCTAATTAGGGATGTTCATACCATGATATCACCTTGATACTTTTTTTTATTTTTGTTTTAAACCGTGCCTCTATTGCTCTTTATTTTATATACTTAGACCTCATTACTTTACCCTATAGTCCTTCGTTATAGATTAGCATCCAAAATATTTTTGCTTTTAGGGCCAAGATAAAGATAGATAATCTTCAAACACCAACCACCTTCCTCTTTTATATTTCATTAGTATTCAACCAAAGGAATTCTTTCATTTTCCTTTTTTCCTGTCCATAAAATGTTAATATACTTTTTTTCTCCAAGAAGAAGATTATACTTTCTATTTCAGTGTAAAATTGGGAGTTCATTTCGTTGCTAGATTTCTAGAACTTAGGTCAGATTTTATGTTCAATAAAATAATACTTGGAACAAAAAGAAAACTACTTCTAGATATGAATTTTATAACAAAAAATACTCTAGTTTCCTAACTTAGCATGCATAGTAGAAGTAAATCAATCATAAAACCAAGCACATAAATTGTTTGACATAGTTTTATAGTGGAAAACAACAAACTTCGAGCCTTTATTCAACTTCAATAAATCTTGATTACAACAAAAGTATTCACTCAAAAAATTATAGTTGAAATTTCGCAGCCTTTACATTGTTACTGTGTGGCCTATGTGACCTATTTGAACTAGCAAACACAACGGGAAAATTGAAAAATACAGTTGCGTGTTGTGTCGTCGCGTGTAATGAAAACCATGGATGCTGAGAAAACCATGCAGAATGCACAAAATGGAGAGAAATATCAAAAACCATGGCGCTGGTATTTCTAATTAATTTTATTACTACCAAATTGCATTGGCCAATTTTTTAAATTCAACTGAATTTGTTCACTATAAAATTGTTTGGGTTCGAGTTCAAATTGTAAATTTTTTGAGTGTGAAAGATACATGCCCAATATATCTGAACTACTAGTAATTACTTCGAATGATATAAGTCTTTTATGAATTCTAGTTGGTCATTAAGCAATTACACTTTAGAAATTCAACCATAAATCATAAAGACAGTAGATATCACGATGAACAATTGAGAACATGAGATTTACCATGGGAAAACCAATTTGGGGAAAAAACATGACATCCTTTTCCCTAGAGAAATTCTTCAATTCAATAAGAGATGCATCTAATGTTGCTAGTCAAAAATTATGCTTATGGTCAAACTTGGTCCATGACCCTCAATTCAAGCCTATAGCAACTCTCTCTGATTTGATATGCCTTAGGCCTAAATTTGGCCTGCAAAATATATCCAAAAAATCTTTCCTTCCTGGAATTTTGGCCATCCTAGAATATGCTGCCCAACAACTGCATAGAAATTTAGCTTGTTTAGAATGCTCCCTAGAAAATGTCACACATGCGAAAACCAAGAGAGAGAGAGAGAGAGAGAGAGATGCAAGCTAGAGAGAGATCTTTTTCCTTCTTCTTCCTCTTGACATTCAGTTGGATGCTCTCAACTTGTCTTCTTATGATGAGATTGAATGATGCTATTGTGGAGGAGGTCAACTGCCTTGATATATATGTTTTTCCTTCACGAATGGGTGTGTCTCTTCACTGGGGCCAACTTGACTTGAGGGTGGTGACTTAATAATTTTGGAGCTAAAAATTGAATTTTGAAATTTTCTCTTATAAATCTTACAAATTCTTTATACACAAGGTTTAAAATACAAATTATGAAGATTGAACATAGCTACAAAATTCAACACAAATTTGAAATGGGGTTCGATTTTGAAGTTTGACAGATGTGACTAAATTCGATGGGGCTTATGATTTGATGAATTTCGAATTTTAGTCTTGAAACTCACCAAATGCAATGATATAACTAATTACCAATTAATTGGAAAATCTTGATTAGGGCTTTTCATATCTTGATATTCCCCTTGAGACTTTTTTTCTCTTTGTTTTAAACCAATCCTCCATAGCTATTTCTTTTATATACATAGACTAAATTACTTTACCCCATAGTCTTCCATTATAGATTATCCTCGATTTTTTTTTTGCTTATAGGGCCAGTATAATGACCTATATTCTTCAATCCCCAACACCTTCCTCTTTTAAATTCATCCAGGTTCAGGTTAGGAAGTGAGGCAAGAAAACCCGGCCCGTGAAACTTGAAGATAATGAGAGGCCACTAGATTCAAGAGATGTAGGGTTGGACATTAACCCTAGTGCAGAGCCTGAAGACAACAAAATAAGATTTCTGATTGGCGTGGCTCTTGATACTGGAGTACCCATCCAGGTTAGGAAGTGGGGAAGGAAGCCCCATACATTGTTATATGAAGGCGATGAGGGTGGTAAAAAGAAGAGAGGACAAAAACCCAAGCTCAAAGTGGAACATCTGGCTGAGGAGAATGAAAGGCAAGCACTAACAGATAAAAAAGGGAGCTAGAAGTACAATCAGTGTAAAAGAGAAGACAAAGACACAGTAGTCAATTGTTCAGCATGCCCAAAGTTCTATTGTCTTATATACATTGCAAAATGGTACCCTTTGTTAACATAAGAAAATTTTGCTAAGCGATGTCCTGCTTATAGGGGAACTTGTAATTGCAAAGATTGTTTATGAGGAAATCCCGAGGTCAAAGTTGAGTAATTGAGCATAGATGATAAGGTAAGTTTTTTTCTAGAACATGATTTGTAGTGGCATCTCTATCGTTACTAAGATTCATGATGAGAAAATGATGGAACTGGAGGTTGAGGCCAAAATTCAGAAAACACCTGTAGAAGGCCTAAAGATTCCAGTGTTTGCTCATCATGAATCTTAGCGACGACAGAGAGGCCACTGCAAATCATGTTCTGGAAAAAACGAACCCTATCATCTACAATCAACTCCTCCACTTTGACCTCAGTATTTCACCGTAAACAATTTATGCAATTACCAGTTCCCCTACAAGCTAGACATCTCTCGGAAAACATTTCTTCGGTTAACAAAGGGTACCATTTTGCAATGCATATAAGATAATACTATTTTGGGCATGTTGAACAATTGACCACTTTTCCTTTGTCTTCTCTTTTACACTGATGGTAATTTGAACTCCCATTTTTATCTGCTGGTGCTTGCATTTCATTCTCCTCAGCCTGATCTTCCTCTTTAAGCTTGGGCTTCGTCCTCTCTTCTTTTCACCACCCTCATCGCCCTCATATAACAATGTATGTGGCTGCCTACTTTGCTTCCTAACCTGGATGGGTACTCCAGTATAGATATCCACCCCAATTGGCAATCTTCTCTTTCTATCTTGAGTCTCCACACTAGGGTTAATATCCAACCCTACATCACTTCAATTTAGTGGCCTCTCATTGTCTTCAAGTGCAACGACTTGCGGATTTCTACCTTGCTTCCTAACCTAAACCTGGATGGGGACTCCATTATCAAGACTAGACTCCCCTTGAACCTGTGCTCCTTTTTCTGTCATCATCATGCTGCTCAGTCAACTCTATAATTCCGTTCTATAATTCTCCAATGGTGCTATACTGATCTGGGTCTATTTTACTCCATCTGTCAAGTATTATAATATTTGGTTGTATATTCTTCTTTGATTTAACTGTTGTCTACTTCCACAAATGTCATTTCCAGATGTTATCTCTATTCAGAATCTTTTGAGGTCAACTTCATTTTTCTTTTTTTCTTTTTTCTTTGCTAGAACTGAGGACATCAACATTTCTTCCAAGTTTCTCCACATCTCTGTTGTTTGAAGCAATAAGAGTTGCTTCACTTCTGTTTGAGGATACACCTGCATAACCGAGACCTGTTTTATCAAATGGAGATTTCTGATGGCTGAGCATGTCATCCAAGGCTTGAGAACATTTCAAGGTTTTGTTCAGTAATTCAACTTCTTTCCTTAGTGAATCAATCTCTTCTTCCATTTTTCCACAGCCATCATTTTTCCTAGCTAGTTGTTTCTCAATTTCTTTCTTGACTCATGTTGCTTCATTAGCTTCTATTTCAAGGGAGACGATATCTGATTTCATCTTGAATATTTCTTCATTGTCCTTTTCTAGATTGATCTCCATTTCTTCTTTCATCCTTGTAGCTTCACATGTTTTGACATTGAAAAAGTTGATATCTAATTTCGGTTTGAAGATCTCTTCATCCTTTTCTTCTAGTTGGCTTGTCATGGAATTTCTTTCCTTTTTTGCATCATCAACCTGTCCTTCAATGAGTGCCAAATCTTCCGTCACCTTCTCAGCTCCTTGTGATTTCTTCTTTGTTTCTTCTAGTTGAGATTTAAGGAAGGAAGTTAACTTATTCAAGCTTCAAGTTTGAGAAATAGATGAGGAGCTCACCAAGCTTAAGGAGGAATTTCAGCAAAACAAAAGAAAGGATCATATCAACGTTTTTATATCGATGTATTTTTTATTGTGTGTCACCACTCATAACTCCAATATCCAATTTTCGAAGACTTGATCTCCGACTCCAATCTTTGATGTGCGATATGGACCTCCGATGGTTTTCCTTTGGCTCCCAATGACTTCTCTTTGAATTGTTTCTCTCTCTTCTCTTTGGTATTTCTCTTCTTCCTTCTTCGGGCTGTTCCTTGGGTCCAACGCGGATACACAACCAATTAGATATTAACGTAAAAGCTCTAATTAGGCCTTTTCATACCATGATATAACCTTGATACTTTTTTTTCTATATGCTATATTCAAAATTCAACACAAATTTGAAATGGGCCAGCTATATTCAATGCTTATGCTATATTCAATCCATATGGACATCAATGACAACACTGACATCTCATCAAGAAAAAATTATTAATCCCCTACTGCGAGTTAATTATTTTTTGTGGAAAAAATAAATTAAAATCCTAATAAAGAAATCTAATTAATTAGAGTCAAAATTAAAAGTCTAGAGAAATTAAATTCTCAAAGTGGAAAATTCGTGGGTATTGAAAGAATTAGTTTTTGGAGGTCCCCCACCAAGGGAATATTGAGAATTTCAAGAAAACATGGATCCTTGGACCTTGGTGGTTAAGTCAAATTCAATTTTTTGAAGAAAATAGCTCAAAATAATTAATTTTGAGCTAATAAAAAAGTTAATTAATGAGAAATTCAAAAATTCCTCAAAATAAATATTTTCAATGACTAAGATTAAAAGATCATCAAAGATTTATCAATGACCAAGATTATTTTGATGAGTATCAAACCAGCTAGCCATTATTTTTCCACTTGGAGGATTTATCTATAAATTAGAGAGTCATTTGTCTTAAAATCCACTTAATTGATGGCTAAAATTTGTTGCCAAAACATTGATGTAACACTATTGTCTTGCTGGTAACTTTTATTTCTGTCATAATAAAGATTTTGGGGTGCAGTTCAAGGTGTTAAGTGTTTGTTGATTTGTGGTATGTGTTGACTACGAGCTTTCCTTAGTTGTGCTACTAAATATATATATATATATATATTAAATATATATATATATATATATTATATATAATATATATATAATATATATATATATAATATATATATATATATATATATATATTATATATATATATATATATATATATATATCATATATTATATATATATATTTCATTAGATGACGATAAAGTCATTCTATTGATAGTTTTGGTCTAATCTTAGATAATTTGATTCAACATATGATTAACAAATTTTCTTGAGATATATACATGGTGTTTGCATGTACTCCAGTCCTTGGTCTCCAAGTTCACAAATTGTGGGCATGGCATCAAGCGACTTTGTTTGAATCCAAAATATTTATATGGTTGATTTAAACTTCGCTAAGCTATAGTGTGCATTGGGTTTTAAAAGTATTTTTAGCCATTTATCAAAGAAAAAATTCCATAAAATTATCTCTCAAAATTTATTTTAAAACTCTTGTATATTTATAAATTTTGTAAATAGATTTGTAAATTATTTTGGCTAATTGGGGTTTTAGGTTTATGAGATTTTGTATATATTTGGGGTTTGGGTATTTTATCTCCATTTTCAAGGTGAAGTCAAGAGAGGAAGCTATAATAGGGATAAATTTAGGCCATTTAGGGGAAGATCTAGTCTCTAGAATTTTTGCTAGGGCAACCATTGGAAAATTTACAACGAAATTCAGATATGAAACCAATAAAATTTTCAGAAGCTAGTGTTTTGACTTTTAGGCCACACAGGCCTAGATCCAACCTTCCTAGGGCCATCATCATCCTCCTCTCGGGTTGTGTCAGCCTTCTAGCCCTTTGGGTCATCATTTCAACCCTTTTTAGGGCAGTCCGTACCCTATAGGGGCCTCAGCCTCCCTTTCTAGGCCTTGCGGTTGGGTCTTTAGGCCTTAGAAGGCCTAGTTGTAGGCCTAGGAGACCTTGGATGCTTTCCTTTGCCCCAAACGACTGCCTCAAAGGCTAGCCATAGCCTCTAGGGCCCTATTTGGTCTTCAAACCCTATCTGTCAAGTCCTCTAGGGCTTTCTCCCTCTAGAGTTACCCTTATTGGCTTCCTCCTTCCTCACCCCTTTCCTTGGCCTCCTTGCCCCTTTTTCTGTCAATGCTAGCAGTGCTTGGCCTAGCATTGGCCTTCCTTGGCCCTAGTTTGCCATAAATCCATCTCTGAATTTTCTGGATTGAATAGTTGGTCGTTTTGCAGGTTTTTTCCCTCAAACAATTTGATTATCAGGTGGAAAGGTCATCCTAATGTTTCATCAAATTTAGGCCAAGGGATCTTCAAGGCGTTGGGCCTAGGGTTTGCTCTCTAAACCTTAGTTTTCTCGCTCTTTATCTACTGTTGTAATTTCATCATTATAATTGTGATACAAAAGCCCTAAAATCACGTGAAGTTTGTCAAAATACTCTTGAATTGAAAAATCTAAATTTTCCTAAAATTTGACCACTTGGGCATTCATCATCTAACCTAGATCTGAATTTTTGCTTTTTGTAATTTACTGCATAACTGAGTATATAAGATTTTAAATTTTCTGAATAACATACCTAAGAAGGCTTAAAATCATACTTTTATGATTGACAAATTATCTCTAAGTTTGGGACAACTTTTGGCACTTGTAGCACTAATATCTAAAACCTTGTTTTCTGTTTAATATCTACTGTAATAAGTTATATAAGATATGATCTAATTCTGAAAATTGCATTTCGAGTGAGCTAAAATTCATTGTCTCACAATGGAAAGTTCTTGGGAACCTTAATGATCAAATCTAGTTGCTATAGGTTTGTCATCCCTTGGGTTTAAAGTGATTTACTTACTGTTGTCATATGATTAATAAGTGCTGGAATTTGTGAAGTATTACTGCTAATTTTTTTCACTGAGAATCTAACTTTGGCTTGTCGTATTATGAGTTATAAGAATTTTCAATTTTTTTCAATTACATCACTCATGCTTAAGCTCTAAATTTATGATCTTGTTAATGGTATTAGCTACATTTACATTTGAAATCTAATTGGCATTGTGATAAGAACATCTTGAATAATTTTGATTGACATCGTGTAATCAATAACTAATTGACAATTGGATAATTTGTTCTAAGTATCTTGTGGATCGATTCATTAAGCACATGTCTTGTTTTAAGATTGTTTTCTAATTGTGGTTAAGTACTCTTGTCATTAAAGGCTAGTCACAATTTAAGTAATTAAAGACTAAATCAATCTTAACTCAAGTAATTTCACTCAACCATCTTGCATAAGCATTCTAGTTTTAACTTTGCACTTAATAACTTACCTCCAAGCATAAGCTTGGTTGGTAGACTCCTAGGACAACCCTTTCTCATTTAGATTGAGGGATTCAACCCTTGTTAGTGGTTAACACAATGACCTTGTAGTTTAAAGCCACAGTCTCTACAGCATCAGAGGCACTGGGTGGTTGGAACATAGGGGGATGTATTGTTAATCAAGCCATTTCCCGCTTCCTATTGGCTTCGATCTAACAACCTACTATGAAGATTGTTTCTCAAAACAGTTAAGGGAAATGTTCCATCTAGATTAGGCATATAATCTAAAACTAACCAATATTCTTGCATTTCACTTAGATCTTAGGACTTGCTTTTCATATAGGTTAGTTCAACATATAAGCAATGATTGTCCATTTGGTTACATGGTCATAATATATAATAAGCAAGAAATTTTGACTCCATGTGGCACTAGTCTCAAAATCTAAATCTAACCAAATCTTTAATCTTGCTAAAATTTTAACAAGTAGCTAGGCCACTCAACTGTGTCTCCCGGGGGATTTGGTTCCCAACTTGTTTTCCACCATCTCATTTCCATAAGGACTAACTCCCATAGACTGTTGTTGGAGATGTCTAGAATGGAGTGGGAAGGAATCAGAGTGACAAAGCCTAGAGGAGTGAAAATTGAAAAATACACGTGTGCGACGTCGCTGGGTGTAATGAAATTCATGGGTGCTAGCAAAACCACCTGGAATGCATAAAACCATGGGAAATACAAAAAACCACGTGGCTGGTATTCTAATTAATTTTATTGGCATCGAATTTCAATGGCCAATTCTTAAATTTCCCCAAATTTATTCGTTGGAAAATCATGTCGGTTTGACTTCAAATTTGAAATGGGGTTCGGTTTAGGAGTTCAACAAATCCGAACCGAATGAATTTGCCTAGGATTATGATTCGACAAATTTCGAATTGCGACCCCGAATTCACCAAATATAGTGACACAACCAATTACAAATTAATGGGAAAGCACTGATTAGGGATTTTCGTACCATGATATCCCCTTGTCTTTTTGTTTTATACCAATCTTATTTTTTTTTCTTTTACTTCATTCCTTTGGCCCATAGTCCTCCATTATATATTAGTCTCCAAATTTAAAACGGGTTCGATTTTAGAGTTCAACAAAGCTAAACTAAATTAATTTGTTTGGGCTTATGATTTGACAAATTTCAACCACAAAATGCTACCCAACAACTGCACATAAATTCAACCTGTCCAAAAAGCTCCCCGGAAAATATCACACATGCAAAAACCGAGAGAGAGAGAGAGATGCAAGCTAGAGAGAGATCTTTGTCCCTCTTCTTCCTCTTGACATTCGGTTGGATGATCTCAACTTGTATTCTTATGATGAGAACGAATGATGCTATTGTGGAGGAGGTCAAATGACTTTATATAGATATTTTGCCTTCACTAATGGGTGTGTCTCTTCACTGCGGCCGACTTGACTTGAGGTAGGCCGACTTAACAATTTTGGAGCCAAAAATTCAATTTTCAAATTTTGAAATTTTCTCTTATAATTCCAACATGAAGATCATGTCTTACAAATTCTTTATAACCAAGGTTTAAAATACGAATTATGAAGATTGACCATAGCTACAAAATTCAACACAAATTTGAAATGGGGTTCGATTTTGAAGTTTGATGGACCTGACTAAATTAACTCAATGGGGCTTATGATTTGACGAATTTCAAATTTCAATCTTGAAACTCACCAAATGCAGTGATATAACTAATTACCAATTAAAGGGAAAATCTTGATTAGGGCTTTTCATATCATGATATTCCCCTTGAGACTTTTTTTTTTTCTTTTTGTTTTAAACCAATCTTCCATAGCTATTTCTTTTATATACTTAGACTTCATTATTTTACCCCATAGTCTTTCGTTATAGATTATGCTCTTAAATATTTTTGCTTATAGGGCCAGTATAAAGACCTATATTCCTCAATCTCCAACCACCTTCCTCTTTTAGATTTTATTTAGGTTCAAGTTAGGAAGAGAGGAAAAAAACCCCGGGTCCTGGCACTTGAAGATAATTAGAGGCCACTAGGTTCAAGAGATGCAGGGTTGGAGATTAAGCCTAGTGCGGAGTTTGAAGACATCAAAACCAGATTGTCGATTGGGGTGGGTCTTGATAATGGAGTACCCATCTAGGTTAGGAAGTGGGGCGAGAAGCCCTAGACATTGTCATATGAAGGCGATGATGGTGGTGAAAAGAAGAGAGGACGAAAACCCCAGCTCAAAGAGGAACATCACGCTGAGGAGAATGAAAGGAAAGCACCAACAGATAAAAATGGGAGCTCGAATTGAAATTAGTGTAAAAGAAAAGACAAAGGCACGATGGTCAATTGTTCAACATTCCCAAAGTGGTATTGTGTTATATGCATTGCAAAATGATACCCTTTGTTATCATAAGAAAATTTTGTTGAGTGCTGTCCTGCTTATAGGGGAACATGTAATTGCAAAGATTGTTTATGAGAAATCCTGAGGTCAAAGTTGAGTAATTGAGCATAGATGATAAGGTATGCTTTTTCCAAAACATGATTGGTAGTGGCTTCTCTGTCATCACTAAGATTCATGATGAGAAAATTATGGAACTAGAAGTTGAGGCAAAAATTAAAAAAAAACCGATAGAAGGCTTGAAGACTCCAGTGTTTTCTCATCATGAATCTTAGTGACGACAGAGAGGCCACTGCAAATCACATTCTGGAAAAAACGGACCCTATCATCTATGCTCAACTCCTCCACTTTGACCTCAGGATTTCACTATAAACAATCTATGTAATTACTAGTCCCCTACAAGCAGGACATCTCTCGGCAAAAATTTCTTCAGTTAACAAAGGGTACCATTTTGCAATTCATATAAGATAGTACTGTTTTGGGCATGTTGAAAAGTTGACCACTTTGCCTTTTTCTTTTCTTTTACATTGATGGCAATTCGAACTCCCATTTTTATTTGTTGGTGCTTGCATTTCATTCTCCTAAGCCTAATGTTCCTCTTTGAGCGGGGCTTCGTCCTCTCTTCTTTTCACCACCCTCATCGTCTTCATATAACAATGTTTGTGGCTACTTGCTTCACTTCCTAACTTGGATGGGTACTCCAATATCAAGATCCACCCCAATCGACAACCTGCTCTTGTTGTCTTGAGTCTCCACACTAGGGTTAATCTCCAACCCTGCATCACTTGAATCTAGTGGCCTCTCATTATCTTCATGCGCCACGACCCGGGGTTTTTTGCCTTGCTTCCTAATCTAACCCTACATGGGGACTCCATTATCAAGACCTGACTCCCCTTGAACTTGTGCTCCCTTTTCTGTCATCATCATGCTGCTCAGTCACCTCTGTAACTCCATTCTATAATTCTCCAATGGTGCTATACTGATCTAGATCTATTTTACTCAATCTGTAAAGTATTATAATATTTGGTTGTATATTCTTCTTTGATTCAACTGCTTTCTACTTCCACAAATGTAATTTCCATATGTTAGCTCTGTTTAGAATTTTTCAGATCAAATTCAATTTTTTTTCTTTGATAGAATTGAGGACATTAATATTTCTTCCAAGTTTCTCCACACCTCTATTGTTTGAAGCAATAAGAGTTGCTTCACTTCTTTTTGAGGATACTCCTACATAATAGAGACCTATTTTATCAAATGGAGATCTCTAATGGCTGAGCATGTCATCCAAGGCTTGATAAATTTTCAAGGTTTTGTTCAGTAATTCATCTTCTTTCCTTAGTGAATCAATCTCTTCTTCCATTTTTCCACAGTCATCATTTTTCCTAGATAGTTGTTTCTCAATTTCTTCCTTGACTCATGTTGCTTCATTAGCTTCTATTTCAAGGGAGATGATATCTAATTTCATCTTGAAGATTTCTTCATTCTCCTTCTCTAGATTAATCTCCATTTCTTCTTTCATCCTTATTACTTCACATGTTTCGACCTTGAGGAAGTTGATAACTAATTTCAATTTCAAGATCTCTTCATCCTTTTCTTCTAGTTGGCTTGTCATGGCATTTCTTTCCTTTTCTACATCATCAACTTTTCCTTCTATGAGTGCCAAAACTTTCGTCACCTTCTCAGCTCCTTGTGCTTGTTTCTTTGTTTCTTCTAGTTGAGATCTAAGGAAGGAAGTTAACCTATTCAAGCTTCAAGTTCAAGAAAGAGATGAGCTCACCAAGCTTAAGGAGGAATTTCAACGAAAAAAAAGAAAGCATCATATCAACGTTTTCATATCGATGTTTCTTTTATTGTGTGACTCATAACTCTGATCTTCGATCTTTGATAAGACCTGATTTCTGACTCCGATCTTCGATGTGCGATATGGACCTCTGATGGTTTTCCTTTTTCTCCCGATGAATTCTCTTTGAATTGTTTCTCGTTCTTCTCTTTAGTATTTCTTCTCTTGCTCCTTGGGACTGCTCCTTGGGTCCAATGCTTGTTGGGGTTCTGTCTCTTTGTCTCTCTGTCTCTCTCTATATATATATTCAATGCCTATGCTATATTCAATCCATATGGCTATCAATGACAACAATAAAATCTCAACATGAAAAAATTCTTAATTCCCTAGTGTGAATTAATTAATTTTTTTGGAAAAATTAAATTAAAATCCTAAGAAAGAAATCTAATTAATTTGAGTCAAAATTAAAAGTCTAGAGAAATTAAATTCTCCAAGTTGAAAAATTCGTGGGTATCAAATAATTAGTTTTTGGAGGCCCCCCACCAAAGGAATATTGGAAATTTCAAGAAAAAATGGACCCTTGGAGCTTGGTGGTTAAGTCAAAGTCAAATTTTTGAAGAAATTATCTCAAAATAATTAATTTTGATCTAATAAAAAAGAGATTTAATGAGAAATTCGAAAATTCCTCAAAATAAATATTTTCAACGGCTAATATTAAAATATCATCAAATATTTATCAATGACCAAGATTATTTTGATGAGGATCAAGCCAACTAGATGTTACTTTTCCACTTGGAGGATTTATCTATAAATTAGAGAGTCATTTGTCTGAAAATCCATCTGATTTTTATATATTTTGGGTTTTGGGTATTTTATCTCCATTTTGAAGGTGAAGTCAAGAGAAGAAGCTAGAAGGCCTTTTTAGGGTTGGGCGTACCCTCTAGGGGCCTCAACCTCCCTTTCTAGGCCTTACGTTGGGGTCTTTAAGCCTTATAAGGCCTTGGATGCCTTCCTTTTCCCAAAACGACTGCCTCAAAGGCTAGTCGTAGCCTTTAGGGCCCTAATTGGCCTTCAAACCCTAGCTGTCAAGCCCTATAGGCCCTTCTTCCTCTAGCGTTAGCCTTTCTTGGCTTCCTCCTTCGTCGCCCTTTCCTTGGCCCCCTTGCCCCTTTTTCCCTCAACACTAGCCCTACTTGAACTAGCATTGGCCTTCCTTGGCCCTAGTTTGCTGTAAATCCATCTCTGAATTTTATGGATTGAATAGTTTGTCGTTTTGCACATTTTTTCCTTCAAAAAATTTTATTTTCAAATGACAAACTCATCCTAAAGTTTAATTAAATTTGGACCAAGGGATCTTCAAGGCGTTGGGCCTAGGGTTTGCTCTCTAAACCCTAGTTTTCTCGCTCTTTTGCTACTATTGTAATTTCATCATTATAATTGTGATACAAAAGCCCTAGAATCACATTAATCTTGTCAAAAAAAATCTTAAATTGAAAAATCTAAATTTTCCTAAAATTAGACCACTTGGGCATTCATCATCTAGCCTAGATATGAAATTTTGCTTGTTGGAATTGACTGCATAACTGAGTATATAAGATTTGAAATTTTCTGAATAACATACCTAAGAAGGCTTAAAAATCATTACTTTATGATTGGCAAGTTATCTCTAAGTTTTGGACAACTTTTGGCACTTTTAGCACTAATATCTAAAACCTTTTTTTTCTGTTTACTTGTTGTCGTAATAAGTTATAAAAGATATGATCTAATTCTGAAAATTGCATTTTGAGTGAGCTAAAATTCATTGTCTCACTGTGGCAAGTTGCTGGCCACTTCAGTGATCAAATATAGTTGCTATAGGCTTGTCTTCTCTTGGGTTTAACGTGATTTCCTTATTGTTTTCATAAGATTAATAAGTGCTGGAATTTCTAAAGTATTACTATTAATTTTTGTCATTGAGAGTCTAACGTTGGCTTGTCATATTGTGAGTTATAAGAATTTTAAAATTTTTCACTTACATCGCTCATGCTTAAGCTCTAAATTTTTGATCTTGTTGATGGTATTAGCTACTTTGGCATTTGAAATCTAATTGGCATTGTGATAAGAAAATCTTGAATAATTTTGATTGGAATCGTGTAATCATTAGCTAATTGACAATTGGATAATTGTCTAAGTATCTTGTGGATCGATTCATTGACACTTATATCCTTAAGCACATGTCTTGTTTTAAGATTGTTTTCTAATTATTGTTAAGTACTCTTGTCATTAAAGGCTAGTCACAATTTAACTCAATCAATCTTAACTCAAGTAATTTCACTCAACCATCTAGCATAAGCATTCTAGTTTTATCTTTTCTCTTAATAACTTACCTCCAAGCATAAGCTTGGTTGATAGACTCTTAGGACGACCCTTTTTCATTTATATTGTGGAATTCAACCCTTCTTAGTGGTTAACACAATGACCTTACATTCTTCAGAGCCATACTCTCTACAGCGCCGGAGACACGGGGTGGTTGGAACACAGGGGGATGTATCGTTAATCAAGCCATTTCCTGCTTCCTGTTGGCTTCGATATGACAACCTACTATGAATATTGTTTCTCAAAACAGTTAAGGGAAATGTTCCTTCTAGATTAGGAATATAATCTAAAACTAACCAAGATTCTTTCATTTCACCTAGATCTTAGTACTTGCATTTCATATAGGTTAGTTCATCATATAAGCAACGATTTTCCATCCAGTTACTTGGTCAAAATTTATAATAAGCAAGAAATTTTGATTCCATGAGGCGCTATTCTCAAACTCTAAATCTAATCAAATATTTAATCTTGCTAAATTTTCACCAAGTAGCTAGGCCAGTCAACTGTGTCTCTCGGGTGATTTGATTCCCAACTTTCTTTCCGCCATCTCATTTCCATAGGGACTACTTCCCATAGCCTACTGCTGGGAGACATCTAGAATGGAATGGGTGGGAATCAGAGTGATAAAGCCTAGATGAGTGAAAATTGAAAAATATACTTGTGCAACGTCGCTAGGTGTAATGGAAATCGTGGGTGCTAGCAAAAAAACCTGGAATGTATAAAACCATGGGAGATACAAAAAACCACGTGGATGGTATTCTAATTAATTTTATTGGCATTGAATTTTAATGGCCAATTCTTAAATTTCCCCGAATTTATTCATTAGAAAATCATCTGGGTTTGACTTCAAATTTGAGAAGGTGTGTGGTTTTGGAGTCCAACGTATCTAAACTGAATTAATTTGCTGGGGATTATGATTCGAAAAATTTTGACTTACGACCCCGAATTCACCAAATGTAGTGACACAACAAATTACCAATTAATGGGAAAGCACTGATTAGGGATTTTTGTACTATGATATCCCCTTGTCTTTTTGTTTTATACCAATCTCCAATTGCTATTTCTTTTAGTTCATTACTTTAGCCCATAGTCCTCCATTATATATTAGTCTCCAAATTTAAAATGGGGTTCGATTTTGGAGTTCAATAAATCTAAAATGAATTAATTCATCTAGGCTTATGATTCGACGAATTTCGACCACAAAATTCACCATATGCGGTAACACAACCAATTACCTATTAACGTAAAATCCTTAATTAGGGATTTTCATACCATGATATCACCTTGATACTTTTTTCTTTTTGTTTAAAACCGTGCCTCCATTGCTATTTCTTTTATATGCTTAGACCTCATTACTTTGCCCTATAGTCCTTTGTTATAGATTAGCCTCCAAAATCTTTTTGATTTTAGGGCCAAGATAAAGATAGATATTCTTCAATCTCCAACCACCTTGCTCTTTTATATTTCATAAGTATTCAACCAAAGGAATTCTTTCATTTTCCTTTTTTCTTGTTCATAAAATGTTAATATACTTTTTTTCTCCAAGAATAAGATCATACTTTTTATTTCAGTGTAAAACTGGGAGTTCATTTCTTTGTTATATTTCAAGAACCTGGGTTAGATTTTATGTTCAATAAAATAATACTTGGAACAAAATCAAAATTACTTCTAGATATGTATTTTACAACACAAAATAATCTGGTTTCCTAACTTAGCATGCATAGTAGAAGTAAATCAATCATAAAACCAAGCACATAAATTGTTTGACATAGTTTTATAGTGGAAACCAACAAACTTCAAGCCTTTATTCAACTTCAATAAATCTTGATTACAAAAAAAGTATTCACTCAAGAAATTATAGTGGAAATTTCGCACCATTTACACTGTTACAGTGTGGCCTATGCGACCTGTATGGCCAAGCAAACACGATGGGAAAATTGAAAAATACACTTGCGTGTTGTGTCTTCGCGTGTAATGAAAACCGTGGGTGCTGACAAAACCATGCAAAATGCACAAAATGACGGGAAATATCAAAAACCATGGCACTGGTATTTCTAATTAATTTTATTACCACCAAATTTTAGTGGCCAAATTTATAAATTCAACCAAATTTTTTCACTAGAAAATTGTTTGGGTTCGAGTTCAAATTGTTTATTTTTGAAGCGTGAAAGATGCCCGCACAATATATCTAAACTACTAGCAATTACTTCGAATGATCTAGATCTTGTAACAATTCTAGTTTATCATTAAGCAATTACAGTTTAGAAATTCAACCATAAATCATAAAGACAGTAGAGATCATGATGAACAAGTGAGAACATGAGGTTTACCATGGGAAAACCCATTTGGGGAAAAAACCCGACATCCTTTTCCCTAGAGAAATTCTTCAATTCAATAAGAGATGCATCTATTGTTGCTAGTCAAAAACTATGCTTACGGTCAAACTTGGTCCACAACCCTCAAGTCAAGCCTATAGAAACTCGCTTTGATTTGATCTGCCTTAGGCCTAAATTTGGCCTCCAAAATATGCCCATAAAATCTTGGCTTCCAGGAATTTCGGCCATCCTAGAATATCCTGCCCCACAACTGCACATAAATTTAGCCTATCCAGAAATCTCCCCAAAAAATGTCACACATGTGAAAACCGAGAGAGAGAGAGAGAGATGCGAGCTAGAGATAGATCTATATCCTTCCTCTTCCTCTTGACATTTAGTTGGATGCTCTCAACTTGTCTTCTTATGATGAGATTGATGATGCTATTGTGGAGGAGGTCAAATGCCTTTATATAGATGTTTTTCCTTCATGAATGGGTGTGTCTCTTGACTGGGGCTGACTTGACATGAGGGAGGACAACTTAACAATTTTGGAGACAAAAATTCAATTTTCAAATTTCGAAATTTTCTCTTATAAATCCGACATGAAGACCATGTATTACAAATTATTTATAAACAAGGTTTAAAATACAAATTATGAAGATTGACCATAGCTACAAAATTAAACACAAATTTGAAATGGGGTTCGATTTTGAAGTTTGATGGACTTGCTAAATTAATTTGATGGGGTTTATGATTTGACGAATTTCAAATTTCAATCTTGAAACTCACAAAATGTAGTGATATAACTAATTACCAATTAAAGGGAAAATCTTGATTAGGGCTTTTCATATCGTGATATTCCCCTTGAGACTTTTTTTTTTTTAAACCAATATTCCATAGCTATTTCTTTTATATACTTAGACTTCATTACTTTACCCCATAGCCTTTTGTTATCGATTATACTCCTAAATCTTTTTTCTTACAGGGCCAGTATAAAGACATATATTCTTCAATCCCCAACCACCTTCCTCTTTTAGATTTCATCCAGGTTCAGGTTAGGTAGTGAGGCAAAAAACCCCGGGCCGTGGCACTTGAAAATAATGAGAGGCCACTAGATTCAAGAGATGTAGGGTTGCAGATTAACCCTAGTGCAGAGCCTTAAGACAACCAAAGCAGATTGCCAATTGGGGCGGGTATTTATACTGGAGTACCCATCCAGGTTAGGAAGTGGGGCAGGAAGCCCCAGACAATGTTATATGAAGGCAATGAGGGTGGTGAAAAGAAGAGAGGATGAAAACGCAAGCTCAAAGAGGAACATCGGGCTGAGGAGAATGAAAGGCAAGCATCAACAGATAAAGATGGGAGATCGAATTGCAATCAGTGTAAAAGAAAAGACAAAGGCACGGTGGTCAATTTTTCAACATGCCCAAATCAGTACTATCTTATATGCATTGCAAAATGGTACCATTTGTTAACATAAGAAAATTTTGCTGAGTGTTGTCCTACTTACAGGGGAACTTGTAATTGCAGAGATTGTTTATGAGGAAATCCCGAGGTCAAAGTTTTGAGCATAGATGATAAGGTATGTTTTTTCCAGAACATGATTTGTAGTGGCCTCTGTTTCGTCACTAAGATTCATGATGAGCAAATGTTGGAACTGTATGTTGAGGCCAAAATTCAAAAAAACCTGTAGAAGGCTTGAAGATTCCAATGGTTTCTCATCCTTAATATTAGTGACTACAAAGAGGCCACTACAAATCACATTCTAGCAAAAATGGACCCTATCATCTATGCTTAACTCCTCCACTTTGACTTCGGTATTTCGTCGTAAAAAATCTATGCAATTACAAGTTCCCCTACAAGCAGGACATATCTCGGCAAAATTTTATTTTGTTAACAAAGGGTACCATTTTGCAATGCATATAAGACAATACTGCTTTGGGCATGTTGAATAGTTGCCCACTATGCCTTTATCTTTTATTTTACACTGATGGCAATTCGAACTCCCATTTTTATCTGCTGGTGCTTGCATTTCATTCTCCTCAACCTCATGTTCCTCTTTGAGCTTGGGCTTCATCCTCTCTTCTTTTCACCACCCTCATCGCCTTCATATAACAATGTTCGTGGATGCCTGCTTCACTTCCTAACCTGGATGGGTACTCCATTATCAAGATCCACCCCAATCGACAATCTACTGTTGTTGTCTTGAGCCTGCGCACTAGGGTTAATCTCCAACCCTGCATCACTTGAATCTAGTAGCCTCTCATTGTCTTCAAGTGCCACAACCTAGAGTTTTATGCCTTGCTTCCTAACCTAAACCTGGATGGGGACTCCATTATCAAGACCCGGCTCCCCTTGAACCTATGCTCCCTTTTCTGTCATCATCATGTTATTTGGGATATGATATATATATATATATATATAATATATATATATATATATATATATATATATATATATATATATTCAATGCTTATGCTATATTCGATCCATATGGCCATCACTGGCAACAATGACATCTCAATAGGAAAAAAAAATATTAATCCCCTAGTGTGAATTAATTAATTTTTTTGGAAAAATTAAATTAAAATCCTAAGAAAGAAATCTAATTAATTATAGTCAAAATTAAAAGTGTAGAGAAATTAAATTCTCCAAGTTGAAAAATCTGTGGGTATCAAAAGAATTAGTTTTTGGAGGCCCCCCACCAAGGGAATATTGGAAATTTCAAGAAAAAATGGACCCTTGGACTTTGGTGGTTGAGTCAAAGTCAAATTTTTTAAGAAATTAGCTCAAAATAATTATTTTTGAGCTAATTAAAAAGAGATTTAATGAGAAATTTCAAAATTCCTCAAAACAAATATTTTCAACTGCTATGATTAAAAGATTATAAAAAATTTATCAATGACCGAGATTATTTTGACGAGGATCAAGCCAACTTGATGTTTTTATTCCACTTGGAGGATTTATCTATAAATTAGAGAGTCATTTGTCTCAAAATCCATCTGATTTTTGGCTAAGAAATTGTTGTTGAAACATTGATGTAAGACTATTGCCCTTCTAGGAACTTTTATTTCTGTCATAATAATGATTTTGGGGTGCAGTTTAAGGTGTTCAGTGTTCGTTGATTTGTGGTATGTGCTGACTACGAGCTTTCCTATGTTGTGCTGGTAGATGATAATTTTTTTTATTTCATTAGATGAGGATAAGATCATTCTATTGATAGTTTTGGGTTAGTCTTAGATAATTTGATTTGACATATGATTAACAGATTTACTTGATATATATATATATATATATATATATATATATATATATATATATATATATATATATATATATATGGTCTTTGTAGGAACTCTAGTCCTTGGTCTCCAAGTTCACAAATTGTGGGCATGGCATGAACTGACTTTGTTTGGATCCAAAATATTTATATGGTTGATTTAAAATTCAATAAGGCTATAGTGTGCGTTAGGTTTTTAAATTATTTTTAGCCATTTATCAAAGAAAAATTTCCATAAAATTATTTCTCAAAATTTATTTTAAAACTCTTGTATATTTGTAAATTTTGTAAATAGATTCGTAATCTAAATTTGTAAATTATTTTGGCTAATTGGGGTTTTGGGTTTTTAAGATTTTGTATATATTTTTGGTTTTGGGTATTTTATCTCCATTTTGAAGGTGAAGTCAAGAGAACAAGCTAGAATACATATAGATTTAGCCATTGAGGGTAATATCTAGTCTCTAGAATTTTTGTTGAGGCAACCATTGGAAAATTTGCAGCAAAATTCAGATCTGAAACCAATAAAATTTTCAGAAGCTGGGGTTTCTAGTTTTAGGCCACCTGGGCCTAGATCAGGATCAATCACTTTTCTTCTATTTTGTCTTCTTCGGACTCCTACCCATTGGTGTAGTTTCGACCAGGAACCTATGGCCTTGAGAAATTGATATCTTTACAATATCCAACCATCCTAGGGCGATCATCCTCCTCCTCTTGGCCTGTGTCAACCTTCCAATCCTTTGCGTCATCATGTCAGCCCTTTTTAGGGCAAGCTGTACCCTTTAGGGGCCTCGACCTCCCTTTTTAGGCCTATGTCACCCTTCCGGAATTTGGGGTCTTTAGACCTTAGAAGGCCTAGTTGTAGGTCTGGGAGGCCTAAGATGCCTTCCTTTGCCCCAAATGACTACCTTAAAGGCTAGTTGTAGCCTTTAGGGCCCTAATTGGCCTTCAAACCCTAGCCGTCAAGTCCTCTAGGTCCTTCTCCCTCTAATGTTAGCCTTTCTTGGATTCCTCCTTCCTCACCCTTTCCTTGGCCTCCTTACCCCTTGTTCCCTCAATGCTAGCCCTACTTGGCCTAGTGTTGGCCTTCCTTGGCCCTAGGTTTTCATAAATCCATCTCTGAATTTTATGGATTGAATAGTTGGTTGTTTTGTAGGGTTTTTTGCTCAAAATTTTTTATTTTTAGGTGGAAAACTCATGCTAAAGTTTCATCAAATTTGGACGAAGGGATATTCAAGGTATTGGGCCTAGGGTTTGCTCTCTAAACCCTAGTTTTCTCACTCTTTTGCTACAAGTGTAATTTCATCATTATAATTGTGATACAAAAGTCCTAAAATCACATTAAGTTTGTCAAAATACTCTTAAATTGCAAAATCTAAAATTTCCCAAAATTTGGCATTCATCATCTTAGCCTAGATCCAAATTTTTGCTTACTACAATTTACTGCATAATTGAGTATATCAGATTTAAAATTTTCTGAATAACATACCTAAGTGTCAGGCCAGGAGGTAACTCGTCAAAATGAGATACTATATTCATTTAGGTTGTTCATTATTATATACATGAGGGAGTGACTGTTGAGTTTCATCTCTCGATGACTCTCCATTTTATCTATTTTTTATTTGCGCTGATTACAGTTGTTTAGCCAATCCCTATGATTAGGTGGCAACTCTAAGAAGACTTAAAAATCATACTTTTAAGATTGGCAAGTTATCTCTATGTTTTGGACAACTATTAGGACTACCATCATCTCATTTCCATAGGGACTACCTCTCATAGCATGCTATTGGGAGACATCTAGAATGGAGTGGGAGGGAATCAGAGTGACAAAGCCTAGAGGAGTGAAAATTGAAAAATACACTTGTGTGACGTCACCAAGTGTAATGAAAATCGTTGGTGTTAGAAAAGCTACTGAGAATGCATAAAACCATGGGAAATACAAAAAACCACGCGGATGGTATTCTAATTAATTTTATTGGCATCGAATTTCAAAGGCCAATTCTTAAATTTCCCCGAATTTATTCATTGGAAAATCGACTGGGTTTAACTTCAAATTTGAAATGGGATTCGATTTTGGAGTTCAGTGAATCTGAACTGAATTAATTTGCCTGGGATTATGATTTGACAAATTTCATATTGCGACCCCAAATTTACCAAATGTAGTGACAAAACTAATTACTAATTAATGGGAAAGCACTGATTAGGGATTTTCGTACCATGATATCCCCTTATATTTTTGTTTTATACCAATCTTAAATTGCTATCTCTTTTAATTCATTACTTTAGCCCACAATCCTTTATTATATATTAGTCTCCAAGTTTAAAATGGGGTTCGATTTTGGAGTTCAACAAATTTAAACTGAATTAATTCGTCTAGGCTTATGATTCGACGAATTTTGACCACAAACTTCACCATATACGGTCACACAACCAATTCCCTATTAACATAAAAGCCCTAATTAGGGATTTTCATACCATGATATCACCTTGATACTTTTTTATTTTTGTTTTAAATAGTGCCTCCATTGCTATTTCTTTTATATACTTAGACCTCATTACTTTACCCTATAGTCCTTCGTTATAAATTAGCCTCCAAAATCTTTTTGCTTTTAGGGCCAAGATAAAGATAGATATTCTTCAATCCCCAACAACCTTCCTCTTTTATATTTCATTAGTATTCAACCAAAGGAATTCTTTCATTTTCCTTTTTTCTTGTCCATAAAATGTTAATATACTTTTTTTCTCCAAGAAGAAGATTGTACTTTCTATTTCAGTGTAAAATTGGGAGTTCATTTCTTTGTTAGATTTCTAGAACCTAGGTCAAATTTTATGTTCAATAGAATAATACTTGGAACAAAAATAAAATTACTTCTAGATATGAGTTTTATAACTCAAAATACTTTGGTTTCCTAACTTAGCATGCATTGTAGAAGTAAATAAATCATAAAACCAAGCAAACAAATTGTTTGACATAGTTTTATAGTGGAAAGCAACAAACTTCGAGCCTTTATTCAACTTCAATAAATCTTGATTACAACAAAAGTATTCACTCATAAAATTACAATAGAAATTTCGTAGCCTTTACACTATTACAGTGTGGCCTATGCGACCTGTATGGCCTAGCAAACACGACGGGAAAATTGAAAAATACACTTGCGTGTTGTGTCGTCGCGTGTAATGAAAACCGTGGATGCTGACAAAACCATGCAGAATGCACAAAATGACGATAAATATCAAAAACCATGGCGCTGGTATTGCTAATTAATTTTATTACCGCCAAATTTCAATGACCAATTTTTTAAATTCAACTGAATTTGCTCACTATAAAATTGTTTCGGTTTGAGTTCAAATTCTTAATTTTTTGAGTGTGAAAGATACATGCACAATATATCTGAAATACTAGAAATTACTTTGAATGATCTAGATATTTTAACAATTCTAGTTTATCATTAAACAATTACACTTTATAAATTCAACCATAAATCATAAAGACAGTAGATAACACGATGAACAATTGAGAACACGAGATTTACAATGGGAAAACCCATTTGGGGAAAAAAACTGACATCCTTTTCCCTAGAGAAATTCTTCAATTCAATAACAGTGCATCTAATGTCGCTAGTCAAAAATTATGCTTATGGTCAAACTTAGTCCACAACCCTCAAGTCAAGCCTATAGCAACTCGCTCTAATTTGATCTGCCTTAGGCCTAAATTTGGCCTCCAAAATACACCCATAAAATCTTGGCTTCCTGGAATTTTCGCCATCCTAGAATATGTTGCCCAACAACTGCATAGAAATTTAGCCTATCCAAAAAGCTCCCCAGAAAATGTCACACATGCGAAAACCGAGAGAGAGAGAGAGAGATGCGAGCTAGAGAGAGATATTTGTCCTTCTTCTTCCTCTTGACATTCAATTGGATGTTGTCAACTTGTCTTCTTATGATGAGATCAAATGATGCTATTGTGGAGGAGGTCAAATGCCTTGATATAGATGTTTTGCCTTCACGAATGGGTGTGTCTCTTCACTGGGGCCGACTTGAGTTGAGGGTGGGTGATCATGAAGATCACCATGCTGCTCAGTCACCTCTATAATTCTGTTCTATAATTATCCAGTGGTGCTATACTGATCTAGGTATATTTTACTCCATTCGTCAAGTATTATAGTATTTGGTTGTATATTCTTTTTTGATTCAACTGCTATCTACTTCCACAAATGTCATTTTCAAATGTTAGGTATGTTCAGAATATTTTGAGATCAACCTCATTTTTTTGTTTTTGTTTTTTCTTTGCTAGAACCGAGAAGTTTCTCCACATCTCTATTGTTTGAAGCAATAAGAGTTTCTTCACTTCTATTTGAGGATACACCTGCATAACCAAGACCTGTTTTAAAAAATGTATATCTCTGATGGATGAGCCTGTCATCCCAGGCTTGAGAACTTTTCAAGGTTTTGTTCAATAATTTAGCTTCTTTCCTTAGTTAATCAATCTCTTCTTCCATTTTTCCATAGTCATCATTTTTCCTAGCTAGTTGTTTCTCAATTTCTTCCTTGACTCATGTTGATTGATTAGCTTCTATTTCAAGGGAGATGATATCTGATTTCATCTTGAAGATTTCTTCATTCTCCTTTGCTATATTGATCTCCATTTCTTCTTTCATCCTTGTTGCTTCACATGTTTTGACATTGAGAAATTTGATATCTAATTTCAGTTTGAAGATCTCTTCATCCATTGGCTTGTTTCTTTGTTTCTTCTAGTTGAGATCTAAGGAAGGAAGTTAACCTATTCAAGCTTCAAGTTCAAGAAAGAGATGAGGAGCTCACCAAGCTTAAGGAGAAATTTCATCAAGAAAAGAAAGCATCATATCAATGTTTTTATATCGATATTTTTTTTTTATTGTGTGTCACCACTCATAACTCGGTCTCCAATTTTTGATAAGACCTGATCTTTGACTCCAATCTTCAATGTGCGATATGGACCTCCGATGGTTTTCCTTTGGCTCCCGATGACTTCTCTTTGAATTGTTTCTCGCTCTTCTCTTTGGTATTGCTCCTCTTCGTCCTTTGGATTGTTCCTTGGGTCCAACGCAGTCACACAACCAATTATCTATTAACATAAAATCTCTAATTAGGTCTTTTCATACCATGATATCACCTTAATACCTTTTTATTTTTTTTTTTTAAACCGTGCCTGCATTGCTAATTCTTTTATATACTTAGACATCATTATTTTACCCTATAGTCCTTCGTTATAGATTAGCCTCCAAAATCATTTTTCTTTTAGGGCTAAGATAAAGATAGATATTCTTCAATCCCCAACCACCTTCCTCTTTTAGATTCAATGCTTATGCTACATTCAAAATTCAACACAAATTTGAAATGGGCCAGCTATATTCAATGCTTATGCTACATTCAATCCACATGGCCATCAATGAAAACACTAACATCTCAACAGGAAAAAAATATTAATCCCCTGATGTGAATTAATTATTTATTTTTGGAAAATTTAAATTAAAATCCTAAGAAAGAAATCTAGTTAATTAGAGTCAAAATTAAAAGTCTAGAGAAATTAAATTTTCTAAGTGTAAAAATTCGTGGGTATCAAAAGAATTAATTTTTGGAGGTCCCCCACCAAGGGAATATTGAGAATTTCAAGAAAAAATGGATCCTTGGACCTTGGTGGTTAAGTCAAAGTCAAATTTTAGAGGAATTAGCTCAAAATAATTCATTTTGAGCTAATAAAAAAGAGATTCAATGAGAAATTCGAAAGTTCCTCAAAATAAATATTTTCAATGACTATGAGTAAAAGATCACCAAATATTTATCAATGACCAAGATTATTTTGATGAGTATCAAGCCAACTAGTAGTTATTTTTCCACTTGGAGAATTTATCTATAAATGAGAGAGTCATTTGTCTCAAAAGCCATCTGATTTCTTGCTAAAAATTTGTTGCTGAAACATTGATGTAACACTATTGTCCTATTGGGAACTTTTATTTCTATCATAATAAAGATTTTGGGGTGCAGTTCAAGGTGTTCAGTGTTTGTTGATTTGTGGTATGTGCTGACTATGAGTTTTCCTTTGTTGTGCTAGTAAATGATAATTTTTGTTTTCATTAGATGAGGATAAAGTCATTCTATTGACAATTTTGGGCTAATCTTAGGTAATTTGATTCAACATATGATTAACATATTTTCCTGAGATATATACATGGTGTTTGCAGGTACTCCGATCCTTGGTCTCCAAGTTCACAAATTGTTCAAGTGCGAAAGATACAAGCACACTATATATGAACTACTAGCAATTACTTCGAATGATCTAGATCTTTTAACAATTCTAGTTTATCATTAAGAAATTACACTTTAGAAATTCAACCATAAATCATAAAGACAATAGAGATCATGATGAAAAATTGAGAACATGAGATTTACCATGGGAAAACCCATTTGGGAAGAAACCTGACATCATTTTCCCTAGAGAAATTCTTCAACTGAATAAGAGATGCATCTAATGTTGCTAGTCAAAAACTATGCTTATGGTCAAACTTGGTCCACAACACTCAAGTACAGCCTATAGCAACTCGCTCTGATTTGATTTGCCTGAGGCCTAAATTTGGCCTCCAAAATTTGCCCAAAAAATCTTGGCTTCCTGGAATTTTGGCCATCCTAGAATATGCTGCCCAACAACTGCACATAAATTTAGCCTGTCCAGAAATCTCCCCAGAAAATGTCACACATGCGAAAACCGAGAGAGAGAGATCCAAGCTAGAGAGAGATCTATGTCCTTCTTCTTCCTCTTGACATTCGGTTGGATGCTATCAACTTGTCTTTTTATGATGAGATCGAATGATGCTATTGTGGAGGAGGTCAAATGCCTTTATATAGATGCTTTTCCTTCACGAATGGGTGTGTCTCTTCACTGGGGCCGATTTGACTTGAGGGAGGGCGACTTAACAATTTTGGAGCCAAAAATTCAATTTTCAAATTTCAAAATTTTCTCTTATAAATCCGACATGAAGATCATGTCTTACAAATTATTTATAAAAAGGTTTAAAATACAAATTATGAAGATTAACCATAGCTACAAAATTCAACACAAATTTGAAATGGGGTTTGATTTTGAAGTTTGATGGACCTGACTAAATTAATTCGATGGAGCTCATGATTTGACGAATTTTGAATTTCAATCTTGAAACTCACAAAAATGCAGTGATATAACTAATTACCAATTAAGGGGAAAATATTGATTAGGGCTTTTCATATCGTGATATTCCCCTTGAGACCTTTTTTTTTCTTTTTGTTTTAAACCAATCTTTCATAGCTATTTCTTTTATATACTTAGACTTCACTTATTTACCCCATAGTATTTTTTTATAGATTATTGTATAAAATATTTTTGCTTATAGGGCCAGTATAAAGGCATATATTCTTCAATCGCCAACTACCTTCCTGTTTTAGATTTCATCCAGGTTTAGGTTAGGAAGAAAGGCAACAAACCCCGGGCCGTGGCACTTGAAGATAATGAGAGGGCGCTATATTTAAGAGATGTAGGGTTGGAGATTAACCCTAGTGCGGAGATTGAAGACAACAAAATCAGATTGCTGATTGGGGTGGGTCTTGATACTGGAGTACCCATCCAAGTTAGGAAGTGGGGCAGGAAGCCCCAGAGATTGTTATATGAAGGCGATGAGGGTGGTGAAAAGAAGAGAGGATGAAAACCCAAGCTCAAAGAGGAACATCAGGCTGAGGAGAATGAAAGGCAAACATTAATAGATAAAAATGGGAGATAGAATTGCAATCAGTGTAAAAGAAAAGACAAAGGCATAGTGGTTAATTGTTTAGCATACCCAAAGCTGTACTGTCTTATATGCATTGCAAAATGGTACCCTTTGTTACAAATTATGAAGATTGACCATAGCTACAAAATTCAACACAAATTTGAAATGGGGTTCGATTTTGAAGTTCGATGGACCTGACTAAATTAATTCGATGGGGCTTATGATTTGACGAATTTCGAATTTCAATCTTGAAACTCACCAAATGTAGTGATATAACTAATTATTAATGAAAGGGAAAATCTTGATTAGGGATTTTCATATCATGATATTCCCCTTGAGACTATTTTTTCTTTTTGTTTTAAACCAATCTTCCATAGCTATTTATTTTATATACTTAGACTTCATTACTTTATCCCGTAGTATTTCATTATAGATTATCCTCCTAAATCTTTTTGCTTATAGGGCCAGTATAAAGACATATATTCTTCAATCCCCAACCACCTTCCTATTTTAAGTTTCGTTCAGGTTCAGGTTAGGAAGCAAGGCAAAAGACCCCAGGCCGTGGCACTTGAAGATAATGAGAGGCCACTAGATTCAAGAGATGTTGTGTTGGAGATTAACCCTAGTGCGGAGGTTGAAGACAACAAAACCAGATTGTCGATTGGGGTGGGTCTTGATACTGGAGTACCCATCCAGGTTAGGAAGTGGGGCAGGAAACGCTAGACATTTTTATATGAAGGTGATGAGGGTGGTGAAAAGAAGAGAGGACGAAAACCGAAGCTCAAAGAGGAACATCAGCTAAGGAGAATGAAAGGAAAGCACTAGTAGATAAAAATGGGAGCTCGAATTGCAATCAGTGTAAAAGAAAAGACAAAGGCACGGTCGTCAATTCTTCAACATGCCCAAAGCAGTACTGTTTTATATGCATTGCAAAATGGTACCCTTTGTTAACATAAAAAAAAATTGCCGAGCGATGTCCTGCTTATAAGGGAACATGTAATTGCAGAGATTATTTACGAGGAAATCCTGAGGTAAAAGTTGAGTAATTGAGCATAGATGATAAGGTATGTTTTTTCTAGAACATGATTTGTAGTGGTTTCTTTGTCGTCACTAAGATTCATGAAGAGAAAATGCTGGAACTGGAGGCTGAGGTGAAAATTTGAAAAAAACCTTTAGAATGCCTGAAGATTCCAGTGTTTTCTCATCATGAATCTTAGTGACGTGAGAGAGGCCACTGCAAATCATGTTTTGGAAAAAACGAACCCTATCATCTATGCTCAACTCCTCTACTTTGACCTCGGGGTTTTGCTGTAAACAATATATGCTGTTACAAGTTCCCCTACATGCAGGACATCTCTTGGCAAAAAATTCTTTTGTTAACAAAGAGTACCATTGTACAATGCATATAAGATAGTATTGCTTTGGGCATGTTGAACAATTGACCACTGTTCCTTTGTCTTTTCTTTTATACTGATGGCAATTCAAAGTCCATTTTTATCTGCTGGTGCTTGCATTTCATTCCCCTAAGCTTGATGTTCCTCTTTGAGCTTGGGCTTCATCCTCTCTTCTTTCCACCACCCTCATCGCCTTCATATGACAATGTCCATGGCTGCCTGCTTCGCTTCCTAACCTGGATGGGTACTCCAGTATCAAGATCCACCCAAATTGACAATCTGCTCTTGATGTCTTGAGTGTCCACACTAGGGTTAATATGAAACCTTGCATCACTTGAATCTAGTGGCCTCTCATTGTCTTCAAGTGCCACGACGCGGGTTTTTCTGCCTTGCTTCCTAACCTAAACCTGGACGGGGACTCCATTATCAAGACCTGACTCCCCTTGAACCTATGCTTCCTTTTTTGTCATCATCATGCCGCTCGGTCACCTATGTAATTCCGTTCTATAGTTATCTAATGGTGCTATACTGATCTAGGTCTATTTTACTCCATCCGTCAAGTATTATAATATTTGGTTTTATATTCTTCTTTGATTCAACTGTTGTCTACTTCCACAAATGTCATTTCCAGATGTTAGCTCTATTCAGAATCTTTTGAGATCAACTTCATTTTTCTTTTTTTCTTTTTTCTTTGCTAGACTTGAGGACATCAATATTTCTTCCAAGTTTCTCCACATCTCTGTTGTTTGAAGCAATAAGAGTTGCTTCACTTCTTTTTGAGGATACACCTGCATAACCGAGACCTGTTTTATCAAATGGAGACCTTTTATGGCTGAGCATGTCATCCAAGGCTTGAGAACTTTTCAAGGTTTTGTTCAATAATTCAACTTCTTTCCTTAGTGACTCAATCTCTTCTTCCATTTTTCCACAGTCATCATTTTTCCTAGCTAGTTGTTTCTCAATTTCTTCCTTGACTCATGTTGCTTAATTAGCTTCTATTTCAAGGGAGATGATATCTAATTTCATATTGAAGATTTCTCCATTCCCCTTTGCTAGAATGATATCCATTTATTATTTCATCCTTGTTGCTTCACATCTTTCGACCTTGGGAAAGTTGGTATCTAATTTTAGTTTGAAGATATCTTCATCCTTTTATTCTAGTTGGCTTGTCATGGCATTTCTTTCCTTTTCTGCATCATCAACTTGTCCTTCTATGAGTACCAAAGCTTCTGTAACCTTCTTAACTCATTGTGCTTGTTTCTTCTAGTTGAGATCTACAGAAGGAAGTTAACCTATTCAAGCTTTAAGTTCAAGAAATAGATGAGGAGCTCACCAAGCTTAAGGAGGAATTTACTCAAAACAAAAGAAAGCATCATATCAATGTTTTTATATCGATGATTTTTTTATTGTGTGACTCATAACTCCGATATCCGACTTCTGATAAGACCTAATATCCGACTCCGATCTTCGGTCTTTGACTCCGATCTTCGATGTGCAATATTGACCTCCGATGGTTTTCCTTTAGCTCTTGATGACTTCTCTTTGAATTGTTTCTCGCTCTTCTCTTTAGTACTACTTCTCTTGCTCCTTGGGACTTCTCCTTGGGTCCAATGCTTCTTGGGATTCTCTCTCTCTCT